>JAVSCE010016886.1:0-168707 GCA_032199065.1 Smutsia gigantea
CATCCTGTGATTTCATTCTAGAAGTTTTCTACTCTTTGTAGAGTCTTTTTGTAACCATTAACTCTAAAATACATTTGCATGTCAGTAAAAACCTCAATTTCTTACCACAAAATGCATGTTCTTTTCAATAGATAAAGTGAACTTGCAGAGTGAAATTGCTTGTCATTCATCATTTACCAAGGAGTTGGGACTGGATGGCTAGCATTAAGACAGTGAATCTGGGATTGAGAGTAAAAGAAGCATCTTCAGGGTATAAAAGGATCCCAAAGTATAAAAGGTGGAGTTGATTGAAATAAGGGTGAAATAGAATGAAAGAGGTACCCTAATAATGGCCAAAGGCATTGATAGGCAATTAGAAGCTGCTTGAAATAGGCCCAAAGGATTCAATTCAGACCTAAAATTTGAGCCGTTTCCTGAATAAGAGGAAATGTTCTGCATGTTAAGTTTGTTTTGTGTGTGAATTAGAGCACTTCAATGGATTCTGTGTCCATGAATAAGTATATCCACAGAAACGTGTGTGTTGGGTTGGAGAGGGAGGCACTATTTTTGAGAAAAAATTGAACCGAATGGCTGAGACTTTATGAGGCAACATCTTTGGATGCAAAACCTATAGTTTCTGATCCTGTGTGATGGCAATGGATATTCCATCAGCCAAAGAGAGAGGTATCAAAGAAAATTTTGGAGAATATCTTTTTGGTTCTAGTCTTATTTCTATTGGACTTAAACAGCAACCAATTTAAATGGCAATTGAAGGTATTTACATTAAGAGAAAGAGAAGAAAGAAAGTCACAGGCTTATATATGCAAGTCATATATCCAATAAATGATTCGTAACCAGAATATGTAAAGAACCCTCTAAACTCAACAATAAGAAAACAAACCGCCCAATTAAAAATGGGCAAAATACATGAATGACACTTTACTGAAGAGAATGTAAGGATGGCAAAAATTCTCTAAACTGTCCCAAAGGAAATTCAAATTAAAATCATGATGAAATATCACTATATACCTATTAGAATATATTAATATATATATATACACTAACAATACCAAGTGTTTATGAGGATGGGAAGCACTTAGAACTCTCATACATTTCTAGTTGGAATGTGAAACTGATAAAGCCACTCTGAAAAACTGTTTGGCAGTTTCTTACAAACAGAAATGTACATGTTGCATCATCCAGTATGCTATCTCTGGATATTTACCCTAGAAAAATGAAAACTTATGTCCTCGTGAAAATATAGGCATAAATTTTATAACTGCTCTATTAATAATTGCCCAAAACAGGAAACAACCTAATATCTTTCAACAGGTGAATAGTACATCCTTATGATGGAATACTACTCAGCTATAACAACATGGATAAATCACAGAGTCTTCATGCTAAGTGAAAGAAGCCAGACACTAGTGGATCATACTACTCCATTATATGACTTTCTGGAAAACAAAAAACTATAGGGATAAAAGCATAATAATTTTGCTAGGATTTATGAGCTAAAGGGTAACTATAAAGGGATAGCACAAAGGAGTTTTTAGGTTGATAGAGAGTTCTGTGTCTTCATTATGGTGATAATTACATGAATCTATACATCTTTTGAAATTTGTAGAACTGTGCACTGAGACAAATGGATTTTACTGTATATTTTGCTGTATAACTATTAAAATAAAAAACTTATCTCCACCAAAAAAGGTACTTGCTTTGTAACAAGCAGACTGTAGATTATTGGGCTTTACATGAATTGCATCCCTTTTTTGGGCAACCAAGGAGTCAATAAATACTGTGTGGGTTTATTTTTAACCACTCTCCCATAAGATTGATACTTCTTTCAGTGTTTAATATGCAATGAGTTACTGTTGAATTTTCCTGATCAAGGAGCTAGACTGCCTTAACATGATAACTAATAAAAATCTCTGATATGCATTCTGTATTGCTTTTTAGTTTATAAAATATGGACCACAAGCAGGCTTGAGATTGAGCCTAAGCTTTACTACATGTTAATTATATGAAGTTAGGCTAAAACTCTCTTAGTTTAACTTAGATTAGTTCTTTATCATTAAAATACTAATAATTGTGGGGTTTAAATAAGGTAATGTGTTAAAAAAAACCACAAAGTTGCTGGCCCAAAGTGATGGATATAATAGTTTCTCCTTTGTGTTTCCCTTTCTGCATTTTTTATTTCTTTATTCCCTTACCTTTTTTCTCTTCTTGCCCTTCCCTGTTTTCTTTCTTCCTCCTTATTGGGTCATGGTAAATTTTCATATTTGTGAATTGGTGAACTGGGAGTTGCCATAGTAAAGAAATTATTATGTTTAAACAAATTCTTTGAATTCTTACAGGTAAAAGAGAAACAGTAAAATGAAATGGGAGAACCAAACCATTCTAGTGGAATTCTTTTTAAAGGGGCTTTCTGGTTACCCAAGACTTGAGCTACTCTTTTTTGTGCTAATCTTAATAATGTATGTGGTCATCCTTCTGGGCAATGGCACCCTTATTTTAATCAGCATCTTGGACTCCCACCTTCATACTCCCATGTACTTCTTCCTGGGAAATCTTTCCTTCCTGGACATCTGCTTCACCACCATCTCCATTCCCTCCATGCTGGTGAACTTCCTTTCAGAAAGAAAGACCATCTCCTTCCCTGAGTGTACAATGCAGATGTTTCTAGGCTTAGCCATGGGGACAACAGAGTGTGTGCTCCTGGGCATGATGGCCTTTGACCGGTATGTGGCCATCTGCAACCCTCTGAGATATCCTGTCATCATGAACAAGATTTCCTATGTGCCTATGGCAGTTGGGTCCTGGTTTGCAGGGGTTCTCAACTCTGCAGTACAAACTGTGTTTGTAATAAAATTGCCTTTTTGTAGGAAGAACATAATCAATCATTTTGCCTGTGAAATTCTGGCTGTCATGAAATTGGCCTGTGCAGACATCTCAGGCAATGAGTTCATCATGCTTGTGGCCACAACATTGTTCACACTGATGCCCCTGCTCTCGATTGTCATCTCTTACTCATTAATCATTTCTGGCATCCTTAAGATCCACACTTCTGAGGGGAGAAGCAAAGCCTTCTCCACCTGCTCAGCCCACCTGACTGTGGTGATAATATTCTATGGAACCATTCTCTTCATGTACATGAAACCCAAGTCTAAAGAGACACTCAGTTCAGATGACTTGGATGCTGCTGACAAACTTATATCCATGTTCTATGGGGTGATGACTCCCATGATGAATCCATTAATCTACAGTCTCAGAAACAAGGATGTGAAGGAAGCAGTGAAGCAACTACTGAGAAGAAAAGTTTTTATCTAGTAAGTTGGAAAGAGCAGGTAATTTTTATAATCACAATGTGGAAATCAATTAGGGAAACCAAAAGTTATATAGGTAGGTTCTTGCTGCTGTGTCAAATTCATCTCTAAAATCTTTGAAGCCCTAAAATATTCTTTTTTGGCACAGTGCAGAATGACAGTAAGTAAATAAATTTCAGTGCTTTAAAGGTTAGTAATTATTGTGTTTTTGAAGAGCTTGATAATGAGGGCAACTAAATGTATAGAGTACTTGGAAGAGAGATTTCCGGACAGAAAAAAGTTATACTAGTATTAAAACTTAAAAAAATTTTGTAATAAAATTATTTCCAAAACCAATTTCATATTTCTGTACTTTCTTTACAAGACAGAATGAACCCTGGTTTCAGAATTTTAGAACTCAGTTAAAATTATGAATTTCCAGTTCTGTAATTACTAAAATAATTTAACTTACTCAGAGTCTGTTCAAGTATGTAATGCTGATTGTCCTTTAAGTATGTGTTACAATTAAATTTTTGGTTCTAGAATTATTATTTGATCTCTATATTAATTTATAATAATATATTTATTATATATCTCTATATAAGATATCTATATTTTTATATCTATATTAATAACATTTTGTTTATCTCTAACTCTGAGGCACCAAATTACTATTGTTTTCTACTTGTAGCATATCTACTTTCGCAGTCTCGTTTCCAAAGACCTTCTGATAATAGGGATCTAACTGGACTCAGAGCAAACAACTAATTTTAAAAACTGTTTTAAAATTTAATGAAAATGACCTCTAAGTCAATTACACTGATAAAAGTAGAACTATACTTTTCCTCTGCCCACTGGCTCTTCATCCATGAATTAGGTTGCTTATACAAAAGGATCTGTTATTAAGGAATGCTGCGTCTACCTTTTAGAGGGCTTTTACATTTGATTTATATTTGGGATTTATACATCTTTCCTCTGTTACACTAAAATTTGGCTTTACAATTTTTACCTTTATTATTTTATCTATTCTTGCACTCAATTTCACACTTTCAAATTTTCATATAAGATGTTTTTATTTTAATTACTTCTGTTTGTTCCTTACTTGCTATCATTAGTCTCAAATATTTTATTTTAAATTTTATGTAGTTTACCTTATGTTTCTATCATTGCTATACAACCTTATGAAGGTTTCACATGAACAACATTGTGATTACTACATTCACCCATATTATCAAGTCACTGTCCACCAGTGTAGTAAGATGCTATATACTTTTCTTCCCTGCTATACTGCCTTTCTTGTGCCCACCACCCCACATTATGTGTGCTATTCTCAATAACCCTTAATCCCCTTCTCTTTCCCTCCCCACCCACCTTCCATACCACCTTTCCCTTTGGTAACCACTAGTCCCTTCTTGCAGTCTGGGAGTCTACTGCTGTTTGGTTCCTTCAGTTTTGCTTTGTTGTTATACTCCACAATGAGTGAAATCATTGGGTACTTGTCTTTCTCCGGCTGGCTTATTTCACTCAGCATAATGCCCTCCAGCTCCATCTATGTTGTTGCAAATGGTAGGATTTGTTTTCTTCTTATGGCTGAATAATATTCCATTGTGTATATTTACTACATCTACTTTATCCATTCTTCTATTGATGGACACTTAGGTTGTTTCTATGTCTTGGCTATTGTAAACAGTGCTGCGATAAACATAGGGGTGCATATGTCTTTTTGAATCTGAGAACTTGTATTCTTCATGTAAATTCCTAGGAGTGGAATTCCTGGGTCAAATGGTATTTCTATTTTAAGTTTTTTGAGAAACCTCCATATTGCTTTCTACAACAGTTGAACTAATTTACATTCCCACCAACAGTGTTAGGAGTGTTCCCCTTTCTCTGTATCCTTGTCAGCATTTGTTGTTGCTTGTCTTTGGATGTTGGCCATCCTAACAGATGTAAGGTGATATCTCATTGTGGTTTAAATCTGCATTTCCCTGATGATTAGTGATGTGCAGCATCTTTTCATGTGCTCGTTGGCCATCTGAATTTCTTCTTTGGAGAAGTGTCTGTTCATATCCTGTGCCCATTTTTTAATTGAGTTATTTGCTTTTTGGGTGTTGAGGCCTGTGAGTTATTTATATATTTTGGATGTTAACCCCTTGTCGGATATGTCATTTACAAATACATTCTCCCATACTGTAGGATGCCTTTTTGTTTTGCTGAAGGTGTCCTTTGCTGTACAGAAGCTTTTTAGTTTGATTTAGTCCCATTTGTTCATTTTTTATTTTATTTCCCTTGCCCAAGGATACGTGTTCAGGAAAAAGTTGCTCATGTTTATATTCAATATATATTTACTTACGTTTTCTTCTAAGAATTTTATGATTTCATGACTTACATTCAGGCCTCTGATCCTTTTGAGTTTTCTTTTGTGTGTGGAGTTAAACAGTAATCCTGTTTGATTCTCTTACATGTAGCTGTCTAGTTTTCCCAAGTTGTTGAAGAGGCTGTTGTTTCTCCATTGTATATCCATGGCTCCTTTATCATATACTAATTGGCCATATATGTGTGGGTTAATATCTGGGCTCTCTGTTCTATTCCAGTGACCTATGGGTCTGTTGTTGTTCTAGTACCAAATTGTCTTTGTACCAGTACCAAATTGTCTTGTTTACTGTGGCTTTCCAGTTGAGCTTGCTGTTGGGGAGCATAATCCCCCCAGCTTTATTCTTCCTTCTCAGGATTACTTTGGCTTTTCAGGGTCTTTCGTGGTTCCAAATGAAATTTAGAACTATTTGTTCCAGTTTCTTGAAGAATACTATTGGTATTTTGATAGGGATTGCATTGAATATGTAGATTGCTTTAGGCAGTATGCCATTTGGCAATATTAATTCTTTCTATCCATGATATTGGGATGTATTTCCATTTATTTGTGTCTTCTTTAATTTCTCTCATGAGTGTCCTGTAGTTTTCAGGGTATAGGGCTTTCACCTCATAGGTCAGGGTTTTTCCTAGGTATTTTATTCTTTTTGGTATAATTATAAATGGAACTGTTTTCCTGATTTCTCTTTCTGCTAGTTCATCAGTATATAGGAATGCAAAAGATTTCTGTGTGTGAATTTTGTATCTTTCAACTTTGCTGAATGCAGTTAGTAGATCTAGTAGTTTTGGAGTGGATTCTTCATGGTGTTTTATGTACAATATTATGTCATCTGCAAAGAGTCATAGTTTGACTTCTTCCTTACCATTCTGTATGCCTTTTATTTCTTTGTGTTGTCTGATTGCTGTGGCTAGGACCTCCAATACTATGTTGAATAGAAGTGGGGAGAGTGGGCATTCTTGTCTTGTTCCCAATCTTAGAGGAAAAACTTTTGCTTTTCACTGTTAAGTATGATGTTGGCTGTGGGTTTGTCATATATGGCCTTTATTATGTTGAGGTACTTGCCCTCTATACCCATTTTGTTGAGAGTTTTTATCATGAATGGATGTTGAATTTTGTCGAATGCTTTTTCAGCATCTATTGAGATGATCATGTGATTTTTGTCTTTCTTTTTGTTGATATGGTGGATGATGTTGATGGATTTTTGTATTTCCTTGCATTTCTGGAATAAATCCTACTTCATCATGATTGATGATCTTTTTGATGCATTTTTGAATTCAGTTTGCTAATAGTTTTTTGAGAATTTTTATATATATGTTCATTAGAGATGATTTTGGTCTGTAATTTTCTTTCTTTGTGATGTCTTTGCCTGGTTTTAATATTAGAGTGATGTTCTCTTCATAGAATGAGTTAGAGAAAACTCTTCTACTTTTTAGAAAACTTTAAGGAGGATGAGTATTAGGACTTCTCTAAATGTTTGATAAAATTTAGCGGTGAAGCCATCTGGTCCAGGATTTGTTCTTAGTTATTTTTTTGATTACCAATTCAATTTCATTGCTGGTAATTGGTCAGTTCAGATTTTCTGTTTCTTCATGGGTGAGTCCCGAAAGTTTGTATTTTTATAGAAAGTTGTCCATTTCTCCTAGGTTATTCAATTTGTTGCCAAATAATTTTTCATAGTATTCTCTCATAATTCTTTGTATTTCTGTGGTGTCCATAGTGATTTTCCCTTTCTCATTTCTGATTCTGTTTATGTGAGTACTCTTTTTTTTTTTTTGCTAAGTCTGTCTAGCAGTTTATCTATTTTGTTTAATTTCTCAAAGAACCAGCCCCTAGTTTCATTAATTCTTTCTATTTTTTTATTCTTCTCAATTTTACTTATATCTTACCTGATCTTTATTATATCCCTCCTTCTTCTGGCTTTGGGCCTCATTTTTTCTTCTTTTTCTACTTTCATTAATTGTTGGTTTAGACTGTTCATTTGGGATTGTTTTTCTTCCTTGAGATATTCTTGTATTGCTATATAGTTTCCTCTTAGAACAGCCTTCGCTATGTCCCACAGAAGTAGGGATGTTGAGCTCTTGTTTTCAATTGTCTCCATATATTGCTTGATCTCTGTTTTTATTTGGTCACTGATCCATTGATTATTTAGCAGCATGTTTTTAAGCCTCCATGTGTTTGTGGGCCTTTTTGTTTTCTTTGCACAATTTATTCCTAGTTTCATATCTTTGTGGTCTGAGAACTTGTTTGGTACAATTTCAATCTTCTTGAATTTACTGAGGCTCTTTTTGTGGCCTAGTATGTGATCTATTCTGGAAAATGTTGTATGTGCACTTGAGAAGAGTGTGTATCCTGCTGCTTTTTCGGTGGAGTGTTCTATAGATGTGTGTTAAGTCCATATGTTTTAATGTGTTGTTCAGTGCCTTTGTCTCCTTACTTATTTTCTGTCTGGTTGTCTACTTATTTATTGTCCTTTGGAGTGAGTGGTGTGTTGAAGTCTCCTGAAATGAATGCATTGCATTCTATTTCCCCATTAATTCTGTTGGTATTTGTTTCACATATTTGTGTGCTCCTGTCTTGGGTGCATAGTTATTTATAATGGTTATATCCTCTTGTTGGACTGACCTCTCTGTCATTATGTCATGTCCTTCTTTGTCTCTTGTTACTTTCTTTGTTTGAAATCTGTTTTGTCTGATACAAGTATTGAAACTCCTACATTTTTCTCCCTGTTAGTTGCATGAAATATGTTTCCATCCTTTCACTTTAGTCTGTATATGTGTTTGCGTTTTAAATTTCTTGTAGGCAGCATAAAGATGGGTCTTCCTTTTTATTCATTGTGTAACTCTTTGTGTTTTAATTGGTGTATTCAGTCCATTTACATTTAGGGTGATTATTGATAAATATGTATTTACTGTCATTGCAGACTTTAGTTTTGTAGTTATCAAAGGCTTAAGGGCAGCCTCTTTACTATCTAACAGTCTAATTTAACTCACTTATTACATTATTACAAACACAATCTACAGGTTCTTTTTTTCTTCCTTCTTTTTCTTTCTCCTCCACTCTTTATATGTTAGGTGTCATATTCTGTACTCTTTATCCCTTGAGTGTCTTTATGGGTAGCTGACTTAATTTTGCATTTGTTTTTTTATTAATTGTTCTACTTCCTTTAGTGTGGTTTTATTTTCTCTGGTGACAGCTATT
This sequence comes from Smutsia gigantea, assembly GCA_032199065.1. Lineage (NCBI taxonomy): Eukaryota > Metazoa > Chordata > Mammalia > Pholidota > Manidae > Smutsia > Smutsia gigantea. The sequence continues at coordinate 8,851 of JAVSCE010016886.1, forward strand.
TAGCCTTAGGAGCACTTCCTTCTAGAGCAGTCTCTTTAAAATACTCTGTAGATACTTTGTGGGAGGTAAATTCCCTCAACTTTTGCTTTTCTGGAAACTGTTTAATCCCTCCTTCAAATTTAAATGATACTCTTGCAGAATATAATATTCTTGGTTCAAAGCTCCTTTGCTTCATTACATTAAATATGTTATGCCACTCCTTTCTGGCCTGTAAGATTTCTGCTGAGAAGTCTGATGATAGCCTCATGGGTTTTCCTTTGTATGTGATCTCTTCTCTCTCTGGCTGCTTTTAATAGTCTGTCCTTGTCCTTGATCTTTGCCATTTTAATTATTATATGTCTTGGTGTTGTCTTCCTTGGGTCACTTTTCTTGGGAGATCTGTGCAATTCCATGGTCTGAGAGACTATTTCCTTCCCCAGATTGAGGAAGTTTTCAGCAATTATTTCCTCAGAGGCTTTCTATCCCGTTTTCTCTATCTTCTTCTTTTGGTATCCCTATAATGTGAATATTGTTCCATTTGGATTGGTCACAGTGTTGTCTTATTGTTCTTTTATTCCTAGAGATCCTTTCTTCTCTCTGTGCCTCAGCTTCTTTGTATTCCTGTTCCTGATTTTCTATTCCATTTACCATCTCCTCTACCTCTTCTAATCTGATTTAAAATCCTTCCATTTTATGTTTCATTTTGGATACTGTATTTTTAAAAGTTTCTATCTTTCTTGAAGTCCTCCCTGAGATCTTGAATATTTTCTGTAACTCCTTGAGCATTTTTATGATTTTTATTTTGAAATCTTTGTCAAGAAGTTTTGTGATTTTAGTTTCCCTGAGCCCTCCTTCTGTTGGTTGAGGGATTTTGGTGTGAACAAGGTTATTTTGCTGCTTTGTATTTCTAATGAATAATATGAAATAATAACTTAGTGTAGGCAGTGCCCTCTTCTGCCCAGGAGCTCTACTCTCTGGAGCTGCCAAGCCTCTGGAGCAATGGCAGGTGTTGCAGACAAGTGGTACTGGTGCCTGTTGGGAGCAAAGAGCTCTTTCCTGCTTCCAGACCACAGTGCCTGCCACCTCTTCCAGGGCCAGTGGGCCCAGCACGTAGAGAGGATTCTCTGCTTATGCCCCTGGAGCTGCCATATGTTGGGCCTCCCTCTGGCTGCCCTGGTGCAGGAAGATATTGTCCACCTCTCTTTACTCCTTAGCAGCAAGCTCTGTGTAATCCTTGCCACTTTATCAGCCCTCTCACTGTTAGGAAATCTTTCAATGCATGTGCCTTTCTTTTGTCCTAGGTAGCCATTTGTGAGTACCTATTCTCCACAAGGGGCTGAAAACCGTCTCCAAATATTATGCCTGTCTTTGCTTTCCCACCCTTCTAATCTCAAGAGGTCCATGTAATGTGGGTTTGTGCTCCTGGAGTAGATCTCTAGGGGTGAGTGTTTAGCATTACTGGGCTTCCACTCCCTCCCCACTCCATTTCTTTTCCTTCCTGGTAAGCTGGAGGGATGGGGATCTTGGGTCCTGCCAGATTGCAGCTTTGCTACTTTAGCCTTTTCCATGAGGTCTTCTATTTTCCCCAGATGTAAGCCATCTGTTGCAGTCTTCCTTCTGGTCACTCTTTCAGGATTAGTTGTATTTGCTATATTTTCGAATTATATGTGGTTTTGGGAAGAAATTTCTGCCTCACTTCTCACACCGATATCTTTCTTTCCTCTCTTAGTTTGTTTCTTTTAGAACTTTAAAAAACTTTAGATATTAAGTTACTTGGTTTTATTCTTTTGTTTGAATTACTTTAGCTTTTTAATACTAGTTAAAATCCAACATTATTTAATTGTTAGTTTAGATTTAAAAATTGGTTTTCTATTTTATCCTTCAAATTAAAAAATCTTCTGTTTATTTTTAGCTGTAAAGTATACATCTAATTCCCCCCTTATAGTTTAGACATGAGGCAGGAGGGAGCATTGTATAGAACACCACATCACTAAGAGGGAACTTGAATGGCTCCTTTATTTCTTTGCCAATTTGTATCCCCCAAGAAATTTGAGAGATAATCACAAGTTAAACACTTCATAGATCTTGAATCTAACTTAAAAAAAAAAAGGAAAAGACCTAAGTGATTTCTTCTTCGATTGGTGTGCTTTCTGAAACTGTATGGCGGTAAAATGTCTTAAAATGTAGTTTCCCCATACATAAAGCTTTAGATTCGGGTAAACTGAGCCAAAATTTGTCTCACACCAGAAGCTGTCAGCATACCTAAGGCTATTATTAAAGATTTGATTGATAAACCACTGTAGAGGTTTTGTAACTAGATTCACAGTCATCTTCAACAGCAAATATATTCATTCCCAAGGTGGAGTTCTTGGGAATTTCTTTCCTGGAAGGTCACATATATATTGTTTTTTGTGTTATTCATTTGTATTACTTTCTTACATCATTGACATCATGATAGTCAACAAGAAGCTGGTGAGAACCCAGTTTATCCAACATAAGATTTTTAAAAAGCGTCCGAATTATTTTGCTGATTCACATTTTCTGACCTTGTGGATTCATTACTGGTCATCTGCACCTGCCCAGAAAGTGGTACCACCATAATGCAGATTGGTCCTTCCTTGGAAAATACTTAGGGAACAGAGAGACTAGCAATTTTTGAAATTTAGTTGACTTTCTTAAGAGAGAACAATGTACCATTCAGATGGACATAGAATCCCTGAAGGGTGACTGACTGTGAGTCTTAGAGACTTCTGGTTGTGGCTGATTATCTTGTTCCAGACCACTATGTTGGCTTCATTGTTTGTCATTTCTGCCTGTTCTTCACTATCGTCACTGTTGATGCAGTTCTTTGTCCTTTTTGTTTCATCTCATGCATGGATTTACCTTCCCTTCATTTTCTGAACTATAGCCAGTTCCGGGCTTCTATTTACTAATGGAGATATGAGTGAGATATAAGGCAATGGCAATGCAGAAAATGAGTAAAGAGAACCCTAATTATACATTAGCTTTCATGAAGATTCATCATCACCCAACTGTCCCCCTTAGTTTCCAGTTTCTTGTTATGTTAATAGGGTTCACTGTGTCTCAGATTCTAATTTTTATCTTAAATTTATTAGCACCCTGAGTCTGAGAGAAGTGAGTGTGATATATATCTGTCCAGAGTCTGTTTCCCCAGCCTGACTCCATGAACTTCAGTCTGGTCTTTGGAAATGATCAGGTGCAGGCCAAAGCTTAGTATCTGCTGTCAGCCAGGGCATAAAAAGCAGTTTTTGGGTGCTGATAACAAAGTAAATACCTATTTGTTTTTATGTGTGAAACATTTTGCAGTCATTGGAACATAGTGGTTTTCATGGAAACAGTGTTGCAGTGCTGACCATATGTCTGCATTTTCCCAGAAGGAGTCTAGTTAACAGTTGTTCTGATGTAATTAGTAACAGTTCTTCCTTTCACAGTCAACAGTGTACTAGTTAGATGATCTAATACACAGTCATCCTAAATAGTAAGGCCTATTAGTAGCAACAGGAGTGACAGTTTGCAGAGAACTAATTGGAATAGCAGATCATAACATTATGATGGCAGTGTCTGAAGAGGGACAGTTTGGGCACAAAATATGAAGCACACATGAGGTACTTTTCAAATTAAATGGATGGGTCTTTCATCGAGTTTGGGGATATTCCATTAGGAAAACATACTACAAATTAGACTTTTAATTGTCACTGAAAAACTATATAATGCCCACCTATAATGATAATTCTTTTTGGACCTGTGCACTTTATTTTGGGCAAAAGTTCACTAGTATAGTTATTATTTCTGGTAGCTTCTTGTAAGGACAATAAACTATCATTTGTTTATAAAAATATTGTGTGTCCCTTTCTTCCTTATTATGGAAGGACTGGCAACCAACTCATCTAAAATGATATGTGGTCATTAAGTAACGAAAGCATGACAGTCCAAAACAAAGTAACTCTTATTTTCCACTGGGACATGTTAGTTTTTTCATCAGATCACTCTTTTTTCCTTTGTCTGTTGTGAGATGAGGAGTATATAATGAGTAATATATTTTTAACTTGTAATCCTTGACCTATTACTCATCTTTGACATTAAGTATTAAAATATAATTGAGTAATATCTATAGGCAAATAGTAACAATTTTAAATATTTCCCTGTTCATCATTATGGCTAGGGATTCAACTGTTCTCATAAGGTAAAACTGTCTAATGGCCTTACATTTGCACATATGTTGCATTTCATTTTGTCTATTTTTGTATCTCATTGCATAAAGACATTCCTTTATAAGATATCTGATATTCTTGCTAGTGGCCTTTTAAGGCCAAAATACTACTTTTCCTCCTCTTTTTTATTGACATATAGTTGACATACAATCAGTAAATAACTTGGAATCTTAAAAAATGAGAGGTCATTTGTAATTCCATAAATTCTAAGGTAGCTTTAAATGTCAAGATGTGTTTGCCCTCACTCTGAAAAGACTGACATTAAAAACCACACATTCCACTCTCACGCATTCTATCATTAATAACATGGACTCAATGTGAATCAGAGCAATTTCTCATCTTCTCTGAAAATAAAGTGTCTATTCTCAGGTTCATTTTTTTAACTTAAGTCTTTAAACAAGCTCTATGATATGTGAGAGTCTATTAATGGATCCTGGGCAGAAATTACCTTGGGACATAAAATCTTCAGGACAGTTGATCCTGGTCTCTGCTAAAATATGTGAAGTGAAACTTCCTACTGAGGTCTTGGGCTTCCATCACTTTGGCACAAGTAATTCTATCTCAGAACCTATTCACATTGCAGATTTATTGGCCAGATCATATCTACCCAGATACTCTATTATAACGATGTTTTCCACCATATACTTTGAAATTTATAATTTGCTTTACATTTATTAAACATCACATAGCGACCAGGCTTTTTTTGCTTATTTTTATTGTCTTTGGTTGTGTCCACCTAAAATCAGTAGATGTTTCGTAGGACTCCTGGGAGCTCATTTATACCTGAACTAAGGAAATGGACTTTCTACATTTGCCATAATGTTTTGAAGCTAGAAGTATTTTGTTTTTGACAATCTACTTATTTGTGTTAAAAAGGGAATCTTAGTTTTTAAGGAATCTAAAAACCTACTTTTAAAGAGTCCATAGCCATTTGAAGGCAGGCACCAATAAATTTTCCAAATAAAATTGTCTCACTTTACCTTATTTTTCTCAGTTCCTGAATGTTCCTGTATACTCCTGAATACACTATAATAGTAAATATTGTTGAGCTCCATAAGAGCTTACCCAGGGTTAAACATTTCTTCCTAACCTAAACTATAAGCAGAACAGTGTAGCACAAGGGAGCAAACACTAATGTACTCTAAAGTATCAGATGTTTGCAGAACAGTAATCTGGAAACCATCCTCTTTCACAATAGAGAATGTATTTGGTCTCTAGAAGATACTCAGTACAATTCAAATACATTCTCTGGTGCCTAGTATTTCCTTAGCACTCTTCCAGGCACACACAGTACACTGGTGAACATAACAGACAAACATGCTTACCCTTATAGGGCTTATACTCTAGTCAGGGAGATAGATTTTCTAAAACTTAAGGAAAAGTTGACAATAGTGAACATCTGAATGGAGTAGCTAATGTTTCCACTGTAAGAAAACTAGACAAACTGGGTAGTATAATTTAAAAAAAATTAGATTGTGAGGAAGTCAAGATATGCAGAGCTAAGATTCTGGAGAGAGGGGAAGCTCATTTAAGTGAGCCAAACAGTCTGTATTCTGCTTTTTTTCTCTTGGAACATTTACTGATTCTTCACTTTTGTCTGTTGATAGGCTAGAAACTGGGCAGAGGGATGCTGCTAAGAGGCAGAAAAATAAGACTATTTTTTTTTGCAATCTCCTTGGTCTCAGAAGACAAAACTTGGGGCTTGGAACTGCCAAGACATCCCATTCTGAATTTAAGGGAGGCCAAGGTTCTGAATTGAAGAGAGGTGCACATACGTGATTGAACAGTTTTATTGGTTTTTCACATGGGGCATTTGCTGATTCTTAGGCTGCTCAGAGTTAGAGGCCTGGAAACTAAGCAGAAAGGGATTAAACATGTTAGAGGAGATTTCAGCAGTTCCACAGTGCTTATGAGATTAAAAACTGAAGTCTGGGACCCATGAAGGCAAAAACTTCCTTATATAAACTCAAGCGTCTGTGTTTGGACCCTAGAGGGATAAATGTAAGAAAGGAGATGAAGCAGATTTTAGCTAAACCTTCCAAAATCTGAAATCCAACTCTAAGTGGTTTCAATCCCTTTTGATATATTCAGTTTCTCCTACTTAGACTTTTTTCAGAGGGCAAAGTGAATTCTCTTTATATAAATAAAACATTGTCTAGAGACAGTAAGGAATAATAAGTATTAGGGTGGATGAATATATGTGTCAGTCTAAATGAATATCAAGTATAACAAACAATTATAATGTTTTCAGCTTCTAAGTTATATGTAAAGTCGAACCTTGTAATAGCAATAACACAAAAATTAGAAGGGGTTAAGTGGAGTTAAAGGTTTAGCATTTACTAGGATGTGATAAAAGAATTAATATATATTATAACCTTATAAATCAGGGATATATATATTTTTTTTCTAGGCGCTTCTACCCCCAAAAACGTTGAAAAAAAAAGGAGAAATGACAAACTGCCCCAAAGTAAACAGAAAAGGAAAGACAAAAGATAACATAGAACACTGGGGACTAATAGAAAACAATGAATAAACTGTTAAATAAAAACTCATATATATCAGTATTTATAATAAATGAAATAAAACATGGCAAGAATGCATGCTGTAATCACTTATATTCAATTATTTATTGGAATCCATAATCAGTACTATAAGTAATGATCAATTATATAAATGAGAGAAAGAAAAAGTCTGTCATTATTTACAAATAATCCTATGTGTACATAGAATACCCAATAGCTTACAAAGTATTGTAATTAATAAATAAATTTAGCAAGATTGCTAAATAAAAATTCGGCACAGAAAAATCATTACATACCAATAATAAAAAAGTAGAAAATATAATTTAAAGCATAACTTATAATAGCATCAAAAACATAAAACTATATGAATAAATCTACTATGTGGAATATATTTATACAAGAAAAAACAGTATAACATTATTGAAAGAAATTAAGGAAGACCTAAATATCTTTCTAAGGAAGATATATCCTTCTAATGGGTTAGAAGATTCAGTAATATAAAGATGTCAGTTCTTTCTAAGTTGACATGTAAATTGTAAGCAATCCCAATCAAAATTCTGGCAGGTAGATTGTGAAAATTGCTAAGCAGTTGCTAAAATATGTGAATACCAATACCAGTGAAAGAATCCATACAGAAGACAAATTTTAGAGCACCTGAAAAATCAAGACTTATAGAGTTATAGTTAATAAGACAATGTAGTTTTGGTGCAAGAATAGACAGATAGATCAGTGAAATAGAACAAGAGGCCCAAACAGAGTCAAGCAAATATGGTCAAGTAGTTTATGTCAAAAGTGACATTGCAGTACAAGTGGGGGCAGGTTTCTCTTCAGTAAATCATGTTGGGTCAAATACTATCCACATAATAAAAAAGTAAATCTTGACCCTTGACAAATATATAGGAAAATTAATTTCAGGTGAATTATGTATCTTAATATGAAGAGTAAAAATGTAAAGCTTCTAGAAAGTAAGGTGGTATGCTTGGATAATCAGGATATTCTTCTATGGATAAAAATGGCATAGACAAATTAATAAAATTATGGTTCTTCTAAGAAGGATAAAAGTCCAAGTAAGTCAATGTTGGTAAAGATGTATTAAAGTCTACAACATACAACTTACTTGTCCTGGAATCTGGTGATCTCTATTAACTTATCTTTTCATCTTAAATCAGCTGTGAGTTGGCTTGTTGGTTGTTTCTGGACTCACTCACTTGTTGGGGATTAATTGCTGGCTCATGGAGGTTGGCCTTGGCTGTGCCAACTGGGGCAACTCATTTCTGCTGAGGGTTCATTTGATCCTCCAGTTGGCTAATTGGACATATTCTCATGACAGTAGCAGAAATGGAAGAGAGAGGGCTAACCTAAGTGTGCAAGTGCTTTACAAGTCTCTGCTTGCATCATATTTGCTAATGCCCAGTGACCATATCAAATTGCATGCCTGTAGCCAAAACTAGAGTAGATGAGCCTAGGAATGAAGAATTGGGGTCATTAATGCAATTAATATACCACAACTGTATAAGATCATTCAGATAATTATTAGTTGAGCTGAGGTTCAATCCCTAATTCTTTAAATGCAGTACTTGTTCTATTGTATTACACCTTCAGGGATTATTATATAACCTTATGAAATCACATAGTTCTGGGAACTTAGTTTATTCAAGTGGCATTTGATAGTAATAAATTATATGATTGATCAGTCCTCTCTCTTCACTTTGTTGCTATTTTAAGATCTCAGCAAGGATGTTTATCTTTTATTCAGATAACTGAGATATTTCTGAAAATAAATGGATCACTTTACAAGCTCATAGGCCAAAAGGGAAGGCATTTCTGTTAATTGCAACATTTTCTGTGGAACTCAGGGGTAATCTACAAAAGGAATGAAATAGGCAAATAGTTCCCTCCAATTCTGCTTTCAAAAATGGAACTCAGTAAACATAGGACTGCATATATATTTTTTGTATTGATATTGTTTTCCTTCAGGTAAATCTTCAGAAGTGGTATTGCTCGGTCATATGGTATTTTATATTTTTAGTTTTCTTGAGAAATGTCCATACTGCTTTCCATAGTGGCTACACCAATTTTTAATCCCACCAGCACTGTATGAGGGTTCCCTTTTCTCCAAGTACTTGTCAACACTTGTTATTTTCTGTCTTATTTATCTTAGCCATTCTGACTGGTGTGAAGTGATATCTCATTATGGTTTGATTTTCATTTCACAACCTGTGTCCATTAATAGATGAATGGGTAAAAAAGAGGTGGTGCATATATACAATGGAATACTCCTCATAAAATTGAATTAAATCTTGCTATCTGTGAGAACATGGATGAGCCTTGAGGGTATTATGCTAAAAAATAAGTCAACATAGAAGGACAAATACCGTATGATTTTACTTAAGCGTGGAATCTAAAAAACAAACCAACCAAACAAAATTGAAATAGATTGTAAATACAAAGAACAGACTCGTGGTTACCATAGGGAGGGAGGATGGAAAAATGGGTGACTAGGTGAAGAGAAAAAAAAAAAATAGAAAATTTGGTATCTTGACAAGGCTGATGGTTACATGACTGTGTATACAGATGTCAAAATTCAAAAAGCCATACACTAAGAATTGTGCATTTTATTGTATGTACCTCAATTAAAGACATTAATAAGAAGTTTAAAAACAGAGGAGAGGGGAAAAAAGAATAGAGCTACCTGGTCCCATAAAAATGTGCTGCACAAGAATCTGGTCTTTAAGTAGCCCAATAAAGAAATAATTTTTTTTAATTACCTAACTTTTTGTTCCTAATTATTTATTAGAACTTAGAGCATCATACTCTTGAGAACTGGAAAGTTTCTCCTTTATGTTTCAGAATCACAACATTAAATTGTTAAGGAGTTGGAAGGTCCCTAATAGTAACAGAAGAGTTTAGTAGTCTTAGTTCCAGGGAAAACGCTTTAGACGTTTTTTTTTTGAGCATATCATAGGTGGTGATTTTGGCAGAACAAATAATCATGTTATAATTTTTATAAAACATAATTAAAAATTTTTTAATTAATATGTTGAGACTTGGTGAATCAGACAAGACTTGGGTTAATTTTCTGCAAACCTAGAACATCCATATCCTTTTTCATTGCAATCTTCTAAATAAAAGTACCTTTGTACAACTCACTTTAATATGTTTCACAATCATAATTACAAAATTCAGTTTTGTTTATTGTATACTCTTGAACACTGTACCAGATTCACAAGAAAAAACATTCTTAAGAACAACTTTTACTCTGAATGTTAAAGGATATATTTCCCAAAAAGGAAGATGCTCATCACATGTGCTGAGGCAAAGGAGAATAGATATTATCCTTACCTTTCTATATTCTTAGATTTACAAAATGTATTAGTGGTTCTCAGCTATGCTGAGAAATTAGAATAGAGATATTTATCTTAAAAAGGAGTATTGGTAGGAAAAATACTGGGTTGTACAAATGACTCCTGAATGTGGGATAGAACTTTGGCTTTATGACCTAGATTTTATCATTTGTATCAGGCAAGTCATAAACCTCTCTAAGCTTCCCTCAACTTTAAAATAAAGGTTGCATTAGAAATTCTGTGAATCTATTCTGGCTGTGCACTTAGAAATAAAGGGAGTTTGTTAGAAAACACTTTATAGTTAGATTGGAATCAGAAATCATTTTAGAAAAAGAGAAAATATGTAAATAAAATGACCAGATAGGTGAGACTCTCGCAAAGATGTAAGATTAAGATTAGGGAGTGAGCTGGGACTCAGTTTGCATGAGAAATAGAAAAGACTTTTTTTCTAAAAGGGAGAACAAGGCAGTGATGAAGGGAGAAGTAAAAGGGGAAGGCAAGTGAGGAGCCCGAGCTAGAGCAAGAAAACTGGGTGCTGAGTGGGGAAAGACTATCAGACAAACCCTCAGTAGAGGTTAGAGGTAGTGGTGCATGCTGACCAAAATGGACTTTACAGACCAGAAATGTCTAGCATTCATCTTTCTGGAAATAATCAGTAAGGTGTTTCACATTCACTAATGGACTGTGGATTGAAATTTTAATATGTTGTGAAGAAGGTGTTAAGTTTTTTATCTGAGTCAATGGGACCAGCTTCAAACTGTAGCTGCATGTAGACAATTATGGTTCTGCAAAGCAGACCATGAAATCATAAATCCTTTGTGATTCTATGAAAAATAGAGTGGCCATGAAGTTGGAGTGGTGGAGGGAGAATTTAAAACAAGTTAATCTAAATATCTGAGATTTGCACAAAATGGGAATTAATCATCCTATTTGTATAGATTAGAAATCCAAGTTTCAAGGAAGTCAAGTGATTTGCCTTATTTTTGCATATCAGTAATTAGCTTAAGTAAGCTTGCATATCAGTAAGATCGTGGCTTAATTCCCTACAGAAAATAGATCCTTGGGAAGGAAGCATTTCATCCTCTTCCAAGAGAACAAGTGGTCATTGCCTTTTCCCACTTTTACTCTATATAAAATATTTAAAACTAAGATGTCTCATATTTGTTTCTTAACCAGTTTCTTTAATGTCACAGATAGGATTTCAGATGTAAATGATACATTCATAAGTCTTAAGGCTTTTATGCTGACACAGAGAACTATAGTGAAAGTGTACTTATTTGAACATGTTTAAAAAAATTACCATGTTCAAGGCAGCAGGGTGTTACTAAATATCTTAAATGTGAATTATTACTTTGTCAGTATTGTGGGGGACAAGCTCCTGAGAAGCTCATAGTCCGTGGTGTGAGCAATAGGGCTGTACACACATGGCTATAGTTCAATGTGATATACTTGAACATAAGTATCTACAAATAATGAAGCTTTACTCAAAAAGGTGTCATGCAGTTTTGATTATTGGATAAAATATTCAAGAAAGACAAGATTGGAGCTGGGAAGGAAAGGTACTCCAGGTAAAAAAACTTCAGATTAAAGATGCAAAAATGTAAAATGGCATGGAATGTAAGAGGAACCATGAGCTGGTTGTTGTTTCAGACCAGAGTGTGGAGGTAGAGTATTGGGAGATGATGTTGGAGAAGTAGGCAATGATGAAAGAGTGAGGCTTGTGTATTTGTAATTGATTTCATTTGAACACTATCTTATAGGACAATAGTTTTTAAACACACCTCCTTATATAATCAATTGTGAGATTTATTGCAAGTAATTTGATTTGCATTAGAAAATTCTTAACTTTGCAGATGACTTCTAAGAGTTTATGGGCTCAAGTTTATTTACTATTCAAAAATGTCTTGGAGATTTCTGAGTGAGGAGGATTAAAGAGGGAGGTGTGGGAAGTGAGACAAAACCTCCTCCCAAAATTACATATAATATGAAAATATAGCAAATACAAGTAATCCTGAAAGAGCAACAGGAAAGAATACTCTGACTGACAGCCTACATCTGGGGAAAAGAGATATCACAGAAAAGGGTAAAGTAGGAAAACTGAGATTTGGCGGGACCCGAGCCCTTCTCCCAACTCAGTTCACCTGCAGGGAGAAGAGAAATTGAGTAGGGAGGGGGTGGAGGCCTAAGACTGCCAAACTGCCAGCCCTGGAGATCTGCTCTGGGAGCACAAAACTACATTACATGGTGCTCTAGAGATTAGTGGGGTTGAAAAGATAGACAGGCGAAATACTCAGAGAGACTGAGATTCCAGCCACTTGTGGAGAACAGGTACCCACAACAAGCCGTGCTGGGACAAAAAAAAGTGGGCACACTAAGAGACTTGCCAACAGTGAGAGGGCTGCTAATTGGACAAGGATTGCACAGAGTTTGCTGCTCAGTATAAAGGACAGGTAGACAAAATTGCCCCAGGGCACACAGCCTAGCAGGTTGGGAACTTTCAGGAGCTTCAGGAGCCCACCCCCCTGGCTGGCAATGCATTCCTGATGACCCCCACCATGATAGGCAGCCTGCTGCTGCTTTCTTCCAGCTGGCACAGGCTTGCAAACCATCTGCCCCCAACATTGCGCCAGGCCAACCAAAGGGTGGCCCCTCCTATGGCAGGTACAGGGGGATAACATACAGACTACTACCTGCATGTTCAGCCCACTGGCCCTGGCAGTGGGAGGCAGGCACTGTAGCCAGGACACTGGAAAGAGCTCTTTCCTCCCAGAAAATTATGGAACCATTCTCACTCACTTGTGGCCCCTGGCACACAGGGGTACAGTGAATAGCTGTTGAATTGATTGGTACCCAAAAGCAGTATGTGTTTAGGGGGCTCCTGCTTTCTGGGTGTACTTGGTGGCAGAAGTACATATCAATAAACTCTAGTGCAGTAGTCCAGCACTGCTCTCCTGCAACCCTCACCAACACACCAGGTGATGAGCAAATCCAGAGAGTAGAGTTTCTGGGCATTAGAGCATGCCACCAAAACAAAATTATTATTCTATGTTATTCATTACAAATATGAAACATCAGTAGAACCTGGTAATATCAAAATCCCACAAACAACAGAAAGAGGGCAAAGTGAAACTGAAATCACCAATCTTCCTGAGATAGAAGGCAAAATAAAAACCAGAAAAATGCTCATGAACTACAGAAAATATTCAAGGCCTCAGGGAGGAATTCAAGAGAAACTTTGAAAAATGTATATGTTCCCTTTTTTCTATTAATGGTAGAATACTGTACATACTTTCCATGACTTGCTTTTCACTTAATTTATCTGTGTATACCAACCAAAACCACAAATAGTACAAAAATATAGTTAATTAATACAACTAACCCTAAAACAGCAACAAGAAAGAAGGCTGAACCAGACAGCATACAGACCTCATGAACAGAACAGACCTCATGAAACAGGGTAACGTACGAAAGCCTTAATCTGGCGGGACCCAGGCCCTTCCCCCACCCCAGCTCACAGGCAGGAGGAAGAGAAACGGAGTGGGGAGGGGATGGAAGCTTAGGACTGCTGAGCTTCTAGCCCTGGAGATCTGCTTTGTGAGTGGAAGCCTATATTGTATGGTGCTCTGGACATTGGGGAGCTCAGACGGGCAGAGTACTTAGGAGACTGACATTCTGGCCGTTTTTGGAGGGGTGGAATGCACATCTGGCCGCTCTGTGTCAGAGGAAGGTCGGGCGGTCTGAGAGGCTTCCTAGCAGCGAGAGGGCAGATGAAGGGGTGAGGTTTGCACAGAGCTTGCTGGACGGGAGAAGGGAGAGCTGGAAAAAGTTGTCTGGGTGCACTCTGCCAAGCTGGTTGGGAATTTTGAGGAGCTTCAGGTGCTCCATCCCCCCGGCTGCATACTCAGCTCCAAGGCCCCTGTGAAACACAGCCTGCTGAGCCTTCAGCCTGGCCTGCAGGCACCTGTTTGCAAATCGGTATTCACTGCGCTGGCATCAGGCCAGCCAGAGGGAGGCCCTGCCTCCAACAACTAGAGATGCAAAGAACAGAGGCTTACATGCATATGCTTGGCCCACTGGCTCTGACACTGGAGACAGGCAGGGCAGACAGGAATCAGGAAACACATCTTTCCTCCCCCCAGGCACCAGCTCCACTCCCTTACGACCCCCACCTCACTCTAGGGGCTGAGCAGCTCCAGAGACTGGAGTTTCTATGCACTAGTGGGCACCACACAGAAATATGAAATGACAAAAGAACATAGTTCAGTCCAAAATCTCACAAATCCCAGAAAGAGGGCCAAATGAAACTGAATTCACTAATCTTCCTGAAAGAGAGTTCAAAATAAAAATTATAAACATGCTTATGGAGATACGGAAAAATATTCAAGAGCTCAGGAATGAATTTAAGTTGGAGATTCAATCATTAAGAAATTCCATATCTGAAATGAAACATACAATGGAGATGTTTAAAATCAGATTAGATGTAGTAGAAGAGATGGTAAATGGAATAGAAATTAGAGAAGAGGAATACAAAGAAGCTGAGGCACAGAGAGAAAAAAGAATCTCTAAGAATGAAAGAATATTGAGAGAACTGTGTGACCAATGCAAGCAGAACAATATTCGCATTATAGGGGTACCAAAAGAAGAAGAGAGAGAAAAGGGGTATAAAGTGTTATTGAAGAGGTAATTGCTGAAAACTTTCCCAATCTGGGGAAGGAGATAGTCTCTCAAGCCATGCAGGTGCACAGACCACCCAACACAAGGGACCCAATGAAGAAAAAAACAAGACATATAATAAAATGGCAAAGATCAAGGATAAAGACAGACTTTTAAAAGCAGCCAGAGAGAGGACAAAATCACATATAAAGGAAAACCTATCAGGTTATCATCAGACTTCTCAACAGAAGCCTTACAGGCCAGAAGGGAGTGGTATGATATACTTAATGCAATGAAGCAGAAGGGCCTTGAACCAAGAATACTCTACTCGGCAAGGTTATCATTTAAATTTGAAGGAGGGATTAAACAATTTTCAGATAAGCAAAAACTGACAGAATTTACCTCCCACAAACCACCTCTACAGTGCATTTTGGAGGGACTCCTATAGATGGAAGTATTCTTAAGGCTAAACACATGTTACCCAGGGGCTAGAAAAAGAGTACAGAATATGATTCATAACATACAAAGAATGGATGAGGAAGAAAAAGAGGAAAAAAAAAAGAAGCTTTAGGTTGTGTTTGTAATAGCATATGAGGTGAGTTAAATTAGACTGTTAGATAGTAAGGTAATTAACCTTGAACCTTTGGTAACCATGAATCTAAAGCCTGCAATGGCAATAAGTACATATCTATTGATAATCACCCTAAATGTAAATGGTCTAAATGCAACAATCAAAAGATGTACAGTCACTGAATAGATAAAAAAAGAAGAACCGTCTATATGCTGCCTACAAGAGACTCACTTTAAACTCAAAGACATACACAGACAAAAATGAAGGGATGAAAAAAGATATTTCATACAACTAAAAGTGACAAAAAAGCAGGAGCTGCAATACTAGTATCAGACAAAATAGACTTGAAAACAAAGAAAGTGACAAGAGACAAAGAAGGACATTACATAATGATAAAAGGGTCGGTCCAACAAGGGGATATATCTATTATAAATATCTATGCACACAATAGAATCACCTACATATGTGAAACAAATACTAACAGAATTAAAGGGGGAAATAGAATGCAATGCATTCATTTTAGGAGACTAACACACAACTCACTCCAAAGGACAGATCAACCAGACAGAAAATAAATAAAGAGATAGAGGCGCTAAACAACATATTAGAAAAGATGGACCTAATGGACATCTACAAAACACTCCATCCAAAAGCAACAGGATACACATTCTTCTCAAGTGCACATGGAACATTTTCAATAATAGATTATATACTAGGCCACAAAAAGAACCTCAGTAAATTAAAAAAGATTGCAATTGCACTAACAAGCTTCTCAGATCACAAAGGTATGAAACTAGAAATAAATTACTCAAAGAAAGCTAAAAAGCCCACAAAAACATGGAGGCTTAATAACATGCTCCTAAATAATCGATGGATCAATGACCAAATAAAAACAGAGATCAAACAATATACGGAGACAAATGGCAACAGTAATAACACCGCAAAATCCGTGGGATGCAGTGAATGCTGTGCTCAGAGGGAAATATATTGCAATACATGCGTACCTCAGGAAAGAAGAACAATCCCAAATGAAAAGTTTAAAGTCACAATTAATGAAACTAGAAAGGGAAGAACAAATGAGGTCCAAAGTCAGTAGAGGGAGGGACCTAATAAAGATTAAAGCAGAAATGAATAAAATTGAGAAGAACAAAACAATAGAAAGAATCAATGAAAGCAGGAGCTGGTTCCTCGAGAAAATAAACAAAATAGATAAACCCTAGTCAGACTTATAAAAAAAAAAGAGTCTACACACATAAACAGAATCAGAAATGAGAAAGGAAAAATCACTACAGATACCACAGAAATACAAAGAATTATGAGAGAACTATGAAAAATTATTTGGTAACAAACTGTATAACCTAGAAGAAATGGACAACTTTCTAGAAAAATACAACCTTCAAAGGCTGACCCAGGAAGGAACAGAAAATCTGAATAGACCAATTACCAGCAAGGAAATTGAACTGGTGATCCAAAAACTACCTAAGAACAAACCCCTGCACCAGATGGTTTCACTGCAGATTTTTTTTGTCTGACATACACCATTTTATTAGTTTCGGGTGTACAACATAGTGATTCAACATTTGTATACATTATGAAATGGTCACCACAGTAAATTGAGTTACCATCTGTCACAATATAAAGTTGTTACAACATTAATGCTTATATTTCCTATACCTTATTAATTTCTTTTTTTTCAATAAATTGTAATTTGTTTTGGTATCATTAATCTACAATTACATGTGCAACATTATGGTTATTAAACTACCCACTTCATCAGGTCCCCCCCACCAACCCCATTACAGTCACTGTCCATAAGCGTAGTGAGATGCTACAGAGTCACTACTTGTCTTCTCTGAGTTGTACCACACTCCCTGGGCCCCCCCCAACATTAATGTCCCTTTTCCCCCTTTGTCCCTCCCTTTCCACACATCCTCCCCAGTCCCTTTCCCTTTGGTAACTGTTAGTCCATACTTGGGTTCTGTGAGTCTGCTGCTGTTTTTTTCTTTCCATTTTTTTTTCTTTGCTCTTGTGCTCCACATCTGAGTGAAATCATTTTATACTTGTCTTTTTCCACCTGGCTTGTTTCACTGAGCATAATACCCTCTAGCTCCATCCATGTTGTTGCAAATGGTAGGATTTGTTTTCTTCTTATGGCTGAATAATATTCCATTGTGTATATGTAACACATCTTTATCCATTCATCTACTGATGGACACTTAGGTTGCTTCCATTTCTTCGATATTGTAAACAGTGCTGCAATAAATATAGGGGTGCATCTGTCTTTCTGAAACTGGGCTGCTGCATTCTTAGGGTAAATTCCTAAGAGTGGGATTCCTGGGTCAAATGGTATTTCTATTTTGAGTTTTTTGAGGAACCTCCATACTGCTTTCCACAATGGTTGAACTAATTTGCATTCCCAACAGCAGTGTAGGAGGGTTCCCTTTTCTCCACATCCGCACCAACATTTGTTATTGTTTGTGTTTTGGATGTTGGCCATCCTTACTGCTGTGAGGTGATATCTCATTGTGGTTTTAATTTGTATTTTTCTGATGATTAGCAATGTGGAACATCTTTTCATGTGCCTGTTGGCCATCTGAATTTCTTCTTGGGAGATGTTTCTATTCATGTCCTCTGCCCATTTCTTAATTGGATTATTTGCTTTCTGTTTGTTGAGGTGCATGAGTTCTTTATATATTTTGGATGTCAACCCCTTGTTGGATATATCATTTATGAACATATTCTCCCATACTATAGGATGTGTTTTGTTCTACTGATGGTGTCCTTTGCTGTACAGAAGCTTTTTAGCTTGATATAGTCCCGCTTGTTCATTTTTGCTTTTCTTTCCCTTGCCAGGGGAGATATGTTCATGAAGAAGTTGCTCATGTTTATGTCCAAGAGATTTTTGCCTATGTTTTTTTTCTAAGAGTTTTATGGTTTCATGACTTACATTCAGGTCACTGATCCATTTTGAGATTACTATTGTGTATGGGGTTAGACAGTAGTCCAGTTTCGTTCTCTTACATGTAGCTGTGCAGTTTTGCCAACACCAGCTGCTGAAGAGGCTGTCATCTCCCCATTGAATAGCCAAGGCTCCTTTATCATATATTAATTGACTGTATATGTTTTGGGTTAATGTTTGGATTTTCTTTTCTGTCCCACTGGTCTGTGGGTCTGTTCTTGTTCCAATACCAAGTTGTCTTGATTACTGAAGCTTTGTAGTAGAGCTTGAAGGGTGGGAGCATAATTTCTCCTGTTTTATTCTTCCTTCTCAGGTTTGTTTTGGCTATTTGGGGTCTTTTGTGGTCCCATATGAATTTTAGAACTATTTGTTCCAGTTCATTGAAGAAAGCTGTTGGCATTTTGACAGGGATTGCGTTGAATCTGTAGACTGCTTTGGGTAATATAGCAATTTTGACAATATTAATTCTTCCTAGCCAAGAGCATGGGATGCATTTCCATTTGTTAGTGTCCTCTTTAATTTCTCTTAGGAGTGTCTTGAGTATTCAGAGTACAGGTCTTTAACTTCCTTCGTTAGGTTTATTCCTAGGTATTTTATTCTTTTTGATGCAATTGTGAATGGAATTGTTTTCCTTATTTCTCTTTCTGTTAGTTCATCATTAGTGTATAGGAAAGCAACAGATTTCTGTGTGTTAATTTTGTATCCTGCAACTTTGCTGAATTCAGATATTGGTTCTAGTAGTTTTGGAGAGGAGTCTATGGTTTTTTATGTACAGTATCATGTCATCTGCAAATAGTGACAATTTGACTTCTTTACCAATTTGGATGCCTTGTATTTTGTTTTATCTGATTGCCGTGGCTAGGACCTCCAGTACTATGTTAAATAACAGAGGGGAGAGTGGATATCCCTGTCTTGTGCCCAATCTTAGATGAAATGCTTTCAGTTTCACACTGTTAAGTGTGATGTTAGCTGTGGGTTTGTCATATATGGTCTCTATGATGTTGAGGTACTTGTCCTTTTGTTGAGAGTTTTTATCATGAATGGTTGTTGAATTTTGTCAAATGCTTTTTCAGCATCTATAGATATGATCATGTGGTTTTTGTTCTTCTTTTTATTGATGTGGTGGATGATGTTGATGGATTTTCGAGTGTTGTGCCATCCTTGCATCCGTGGGATGAATTCCACTTGATCATGGTGTATGATCCTCTTGATGTATTTTTGAATTCAGTTTGCTAATATTTTGTTGAGTATTTTTGCATGTATGTTCATCAGGGATATTGGTCTGTAATTTTATTTTTTGGTGAGGTCTTTGCCTGGTTTTGGTATTAGAGTGACGCTGGATTCATAGAATGAATTTGGAAGTATACCCTCCTCTTCTATTTTTTGGAAAACTTTGAGGAGAATGGGTATTATTTCTTCTCTATATGTCTGGTAGAATTCAGAGGTGAATCCATCTGGCCTGGGGGTTTTGTTCTTGGGTAGTTTTTTGATTACCACTTCAATTTCTTTGCTGGTGATTGGTCTGTTTAGGTTTTCAGTTTCTTGCATGGTCAGTCTTGGAATGTTGTATTTTCTTAAGAAGTCCATTTCTTCTATGTTTTCCAGCTTGTTAGCATATAGGTTCTCATAGTATTCTCTTATAATTCTTTGTATTTCTGTGGGGTCTGTCGTGATTTTTCCTTTCTCATTTCTGATTCTGTTTATGTGTGTAGATTCTCTTTTTCTCTTAATGAGTCTGGCTAGGGGTTTATCTATTTTATTTTCTCAAAGAACCAGCTCTTGGTTTCATTGATTTTTTTCTATTGTTTTATTCTTCTCAATTTTATTTATTTCTTCTCTGATCTTTATTATGTCCCTCCTTCTGGTGACTTTGGGTCTCATTTGTTCTTCTTTTTCCAATTTCAGTAATTGTGTCTTTAGACTATTCATTTCGGATTGTTCTTCCTTCTTTAAATAGGCCTGGATTGCAATATACTTTCCTCTTAGAACTACCTTTGCTGCGTCCCACAGAAGTTGTGGCTTTGTGTTATTGTTGTCATTACTCTCCATATGTTGTTTGATCTCTGTTTTAATTTGGTCATTTATCCATTGATTATTTAGGGCATGTTATTAAGCCTCCATGTATTTGCGAGCCTTTTTGTTTTCCTTGTACAATTTCTATCTAGTTATACACCTTTGTGATCTGAGAAGTTGGTTGGTAGAATTTCAATATTTCTGAAGTTACTGATATTCTTTTTGTGGCCTAGTATGTGGTCTCTTCTTGAAAATGTTCCATGTGCACTTGAGAAGAATGTGTATTCTGCTGCTTTTGTGTGTAGAGTTCTGTAGATGTCTGTTAGATCCATCTGTTCTAGTGTGTTGTTCAATGCCTCTGTGCCTTTACTTATTTTCTGCCTGGTTGATCTGTTCTTTGCAGTGAGTGGTGTGTTGAAGTCTCCTATAATGAATGCATTTCTTTCTGTTTCCTCCTTTATTTCTGTTAGTATTCGTTTCACATTGTCGGCGCTCCTGTGTTGGGTGCATATGTATTTAAAATGGTTATATCCTCTTTTTGCATTGACCCCTTTATCATTACGTAATGTCCTTCTTTATCTCTTGCTACTTTCTTCGTTTTGAAGTCTATTTTATCTGATACAAGTCCTGCAACACCTGCTGTTTTCCCCTTGTTGTTTGCATGAAATATCTTTTTCCATCCCTTCACCTTTAGTCTGTGTATATCTTTGGTTTTGAGGTGAGTCTCTTGTAAGAAGCATATAGATGGGTCTTGCTTTTTTATCCATTGTATTACTCTGTGTCTTTTGATGGGTGCATTCAGTCCATTTACATTTAGGGTGATTATCAATAGATATGTACTTATTGCCTTTGCTGGCTTTAGATTCATGGTTACCAAAGTTTCAATGGTAGCTTCTTTACTATCTAACAGTCTAAGCTAACTTTCTTGTTAAGTTATTGTAAACACCATGTGATGTTTCTTTATTTCTCTCCCTTCTTATTCTTCCTCCTCCATTCTTTATATACTAGGTGTTTTATTCTTTGCCTTTAGTTAGTATTTGGTGGTCTGCTTTCTTTGCTGTGATTTTATTTTCTCTGGTAACATCTTTGTAGCCTTAGGAGTGCTTCCATCTAGAGCAGTCCCTTTAAGATATTCTGTAGAGGTGTTTTATGGGAGGCAAATTCCCTCAGCTTTCGCTTGTCTGGGAATTGTTTAATCCCTCCCAAAGAATTTAAATGACAATCGTGCTTGATACAATATTCCTGGTTCGCGGCCCTTCTGTTTCATTACGTTAAATATACCATGCCCTTCTCTTCTGTCCTGTATGGTTTCTGTTGAGAATTCTGATGGGTTTTCCTTTGTAGGTGATCTTTTCTCTCTCTCTAGCTGCCTTTAATACTCTGTCCTTATCTTTGATCTTTGCCATCTTAATTATTATGTGTCTTGGTGTTGTTTTCCTTGGGTCCCTTGTGTTGGGAGATCTGTGGGCTTCCATGGTCTGAAAGAGTATTTTCTTCCCCAGCTCGGTGAAGTTTTCAGCAATTATTTCTTCAAAGACAGTTTCTATCCCTTTTTCTCTCTCTTCTTCTTCTGGTACTCCTATAATGCAAAAATTGTTCCGTTTGGATTGGTCCAACATTTCTCTTAATATTCTTTCATTCCTAGAAATCCTTTTATCTCTCTCTGCTTCAGCTTCTCTGTATTTCTGTTCTCTGATTTCTATTCCATTAACATTCTCTTGCATCTCATCCAGTCTGCTGCTAAGCCCATCGACCACTTTTCTTATTTCTGCATTGTCTTTCCTCACTTCCCTCAGTTCCTCCCTTAGCTCATGCATGTTTCTCTGTAAATCCATCTGTATGGTTATGACTTTTATTCTGAATTCTTTTTCAGGAAGATTGTACATGTCCATCTCATCAGGGTCCCTCTCTGGGGTTGTCTGGCTAAGCTTTGTTTGTCCCATATTCACCTGTCTTTTCATGGCTATAGAAGTGGTCACAGGTAGGGGCCACGTGTGTCAGCTGGGCTCTTTAAGACTTTTAAAAAGAAAAAAATAATAAAATAAGATAAAAAAGGGAAAAAACGAAGGAAAAAAAAGAAAAGAAAAAAAGGAAAAAAAAAACAAAAAAACGCCCGCTGGGTGTATATTCTATGAGGATGCTATAGGTGGTGCTGTTGCTGCACTGTTCCATTCCATTGGACGCTTTGTGGCGCCAGACGGGGGAATGAATGGGAGGCTGCTGATCTCTGTGGGAGGCCTCGGTGTGGGTCCTTTTTCCGGTCGCTGAGCTAGGCGTCCGAAATTCTCTAGGACTCCCAGCCTGCTGGGCTGAGTTCGCTGGGATGATTTTGTTCTGCTGTTGGGCCCTTGTCTCTTTAAGACTTTTAAAAAAGCGTGCGCTTTTCTTTTGTCCTGGAGAGCTGGCTGAGAGGACCCGGCTGCGCTGTGCCTCTCAGATCCTGCCCCTCTGTCTCTCCAATCTCTGATAAACCACGTGATGTGTGTCAGCACTCCTGGTGCAGATCACCAGGGCTGTTATTTGGCAGGCCGTGCTTCCACTCCCTCCCTGCTCCAAATCCTTTCCTTCTGTCAGTGCGCTGGGGTGGGGGAGCCCTCGGGTCCGCCGGGTCGTGGCCCCATATCCTACCTGCTTTGTGAGGCACTGAGTCCCCGCAGGTGCAGCTCCGGCCTGGCTGTTGTACTGTATCTTCTCATCTCTCTTTTAGGAATAGTTGTATTTGTTATACTTTCATAAATATATATGGTTTGGGGAGGAGATTTTCACCACCCTGCTCACGCCGCCATCTTCCTAGAATTGGGTCTTGGTTTTTTATCTGTTCAGTTACTGTATGTCTTTTGATTGGTGCATTCAGACTATTTATATTTTGGCGTGATTATCAATAGGTGTGTACTTATTGCCATTGCAGGCTTTAGATTCGTGGTTATCAAGGTTCAAGGATAATTCCCATACTATCTAACAGTCTAATTTAACTCAATTTATATGGTGTTACAGAGACAGCCTTAAGATTCTTTTTTTTCCCTTCTTTTTCTTCCTCCTCCATTCTTTGTATGTTATGAATCACATTCTGTACTCTTTGTCTAGCCCTTGGGTGACATCTATTTATCCTGAGGAATACGTGCATCTATCAGAGTCCCTCCAAAATGCACTGTAGAGGTGGTTTGTGGGAGGTAAATTTTCTCATCTTTTGCTTATCTAAAAATTATTTAATCCCTCCTTCAAATTTAATTGATAACCTTGCCTTGTAGAATAATCTTGGTTCAAGGCCCTTCTGCTTCATAGCATTTAATATATCATGCCACTCCCTTCTGGCCTGTAAGGTTTCTGTTGAGAAATCTGATGACAGCCTGATGGTTTTCCTTTGTATGTGATCTTTTTTCTCTCTCTAGCTGTTTTTAAAAGTCTGCCTGTATCCTTGATCTTTGCCATTTTAATTTTCATATGTCTTGATGTTGTCTTCCTTGAGTCCCTTGGGTTGGGAGATCTGTGAGTCTCCATGACTTGAGAGACTATGTCCTTTCCCAGACTGGGGAAGTTTTCAGCAATTACCTCCTTAATGACACTTTCTATCCCTTTTTCTCTCTCTTCTTCTTCTGGTACCCCTATCATATGAATATTGTTCTGTTTGACTGGTCACAGTTTTCTCAATATTCTTTCATTCTTAGAGATTTTTTTTTCTCTCTGTTCCTCAGCTTTGTTGTATTCCTCTTCTCTAATTTCTATTTCATTTACCATCTCTTATACTACATCCTACATCTCATCTGCTTTTAAATCCCTCCATTTTATGTTTCATTTCAGATATGGAATTTCTTAGTAATTGAATCTCCATCTTACATTTGTTTCTGAGTTCTTGAATATTTTTGTGTACCTCCATAAGTGTGTTTATGATTTTTATTTTGAACTCTCTTTCAGGAAGATTGGTGAGTTCAGTTTTATTTGGCCCTTTTTCTGGGGTTTGTGAGATTTTGGTCTGAACCATGTTCTTTTGACATTTCATATTTCCATGTGGTGCCTTCTGTTGCCCAGAAGCTCCATTCTCTGGAGATGCTCAGGCCCTAGAGTGAGGCTGGGGTTGTAGGGGAATGGATCTGGTGCCTGGGGGGAGGAAAGAGCTGTTTTCTGAATCCCACCAGCAGTTCCCATGTCCCATATGAGAGCCAGTGGGCCGAGCACACAGGTGTAAGCCTCTGTGCTTTGAATCTCTAGCTGTTGTATGCTGGGCCTCCCTCTGACTGGCCTGAGGCCAGCGCAGTGACTGCCAGTTTGTGAGCAGGTGCCAACAGGCCTGTAGGAAGGCACAGCAGTCTGTGTCACAGTGGGGGGCCTCGGAGCTGAGTAGCCTGCAGTATAGGGCGGTATATAGCACCTGAAGCTCCTTAAAGTTCCCAATCTTCTGGGCAGATCACGCCCAGACATCCTTGTCCCACTATCCCTTCTCCTGCACAGCAAGTTCTGTGACCACCCCACCCCCCTTCAGCAGCCTTCTCACAGCTAGAAAGGCTGTCAGATCACCTGCTTTTCCTTCGTTAGTCCCAGAGTGGCCGAGTGTGGATCCCGTCCTCCACAAATGGCTGGAATCTGTTTGTCAAGTACTCCTCCCTGTCCCAGCTCCCCATCTTCCAGAGCACCACACAGTGTAGGTTTCTGCTCACAAAGGAGATCTCCAGGGCTAGGTGTTCAGCAGTCCCAGGGTTCCACACCCTCCCTGCTCTGTTTCTTTTGCTCCTGCCGGTGAGTTGACGTGGGAGAAGGACCTGGTTCCTGCTGGATCAAGGCTTTCATACGTTACTGTGTTTTGTGAGGATTGCTCTGTTCGTGAGGTCTGTATGCAGTCTGGTGCAGCCTTCTTTCCTGTTTCTGTTTTAGGGTTAGTTGTATTAGCTATATTTTCACACTGTCTCTGGTTTTGGAAGGAGTTCTCTGTCTCACCTCTCACACCGCCATCTTGAATCCAAATTCTAAATATATTCTATATATTCGAGAAGGTAGAGAAATACTCAAGCATGTCATCTGACATATAGAAAGCTTACATTTAGTGATATAGAAGATATTTTTAAAAGATAAAATCTAAGATCTAGAAATGATGAATACACCTAATATTAGTATATCTAATATACTTTATATGAAATTAAGATAATTGTGTACTAAAGATAATTGGGAAAAGAGTAGTGAACTTAAAATGAGAGCAAAAATAACTCTTCTAAATGAAACCTTTAAGTGATCTGATATACATGTAATTGGAATCCACAAAGTAAAAAATGTTGGAAGAATAACATGTACAGAAATAATGATGTAAATTTTCTAAATTTGATAAAAACTATAAACATAAAGACACAAGAAGCTGAATAACCAAATGAGTAAGGAGCAGGAGGAAAACTACACCAAGGCACATCCTACTCAAGTTGCTTAAAACCAGAAAAAAAGATGTATTATTTCCCTTAAAGTTATCTTTTTTCCTCTGTAGGAATGACAAGACTTCCCTTTGGGCAGTGCAAGCTAGAGACAATGGATCAACATCATTAAAGTACTGAAAGAAAAACCTGTCCATCTAGAATTCTGTACCCAATGTACATACCTTTCAAAATCAAGATTTTTCCCTGTACCATTCCTAGAATTAGCCCTGGTTCCCAGAATGTCATGCTTAGCCAACTTAACCAACTCCTGCCCCTGGCAGGTTGATACTTTCCTTACCTGCTTTGTGTTCTAATATCTTCTGCTAGGTAACCTTCCTTTGGAGATGTGATCCTCATCCAGGTGCTGGGATCCATACCCACCTCTTATATATATCCCCCTTCATCCTGCTAAGGTTCTGACAACCTGAACAGAGCCATTCCTGTATGTATTCGTCTGCATTCTGCTAGGGTTTTGACTTCCTGAACTGGATCTCCTTTCCATATTGACATTTCGCTTACTCCATCAGGCTCCAAAAAATCATGCTGGGTAGAAAAGCAAGTGGCATTACTAAAACTTTTCCCAGGTGGCCCTAAGGCATAGATGCTCTCCTTTCCAACTCAGGCTATGACCAGGTAGCTAAACGGTGTATCATACAAATATCTGATATGATATTATAGAAAAAATGGAAGTATGCATTATTACTCACTAGCAATTTCAAGGGAATATTTTGAAAGGAAAATATTTAAAATGAGACTATCTGTTGCTTCCAACAGAGTGAATTTTAAGTTTTCTTTCAGAAGGATTTATGCAATTGATGTTTTTCTCAGCAATTTCTTTAGATAATAATATACAGTGATACGATTTTTAATCTTGTCCATCACACATGGCCTCTTCAATATATTTTATTCAATGTTTTGTCTGCCCTTATTTTTTCCATATATTTCAAATTAGCAGATAGTTTGCCAAAAGCTTTTCCATTTGTCATTTGGTGAATGAAGTAATATATAAATTCAAGTTGTCTTATCTCTCTGTATTATCCAAAGTACTTGGACTACATTTTACTATCCTTTTAAATCTTCGATTATTAATTGAATAGTTAATTACTGTCTACTATTTAATCAATTTGACATTGGATAAACAGAGAACAGTGGGTTCTGCCATTGGAGATATTTCAGAAGATAATAAATGATTATAGTATAAAAAGGAAATTGCTCTAACAGAGATAAGGTCAAGACAGCAGAGAAAATAGAATAACTGGGTATACTTTGGAAGACTGCAGAAATATAATACTTGAGTTAATGAGGTTGTTAGGGTGTTGCCATAGAAAGAGAAGGGTGATGATGGGGATGAAGTGGCATATGATATTTTCCTTAGGTGTGAAACAAAATGATATAATTGGACAACTACATAGTTAATGGAGTATAGTGCGTGCAAAGGGAGTGGCAGAAATATGGGGTGGGGGGAAATATGTACCTGATAAATTATACTGGGGCTAGATCAAGTCCCTAGGTAAAACAAAAATCAGTAATGACAATCAAACAGAAAACATGAACTCAGATAGTTCTCTCAAAAAGGGGAATAAAGGAGGATACATGTACTGAATTTTCTGGGAACAGATTAATTTCAACTTTTTTCTTATTACTAAAAATTTATTCTCTCTTAGACCAGTAGTCTCTTTTATAACATCCATTAGCATAAAAAGATAAAGTTAGGTTATTATCCTGAAATTTCTTTCTAACTCCTAAATTATGTAATTCTACATATAGCCTTTATTTCTTTAGTTCTGTTCAGATTAAAAAATATTTGTCTCCAATATACGAGTTTATTTTGTGTATGAACTCAAAGATGTAAGTTTCTCATCCTTTCCTCCAGAGCTAGTGTCTAGTCACCAGTTTTCTCATAGCTCCTTTTACTTCTGTATTCTTCCGGCTATGGATGATGGGGTTGAGCATGGGTGTGACTGCTCCACAGAACAGGGCAATGAGTTTGTCAACAGCAGAGTCTTTGGACTTTGGCTTTGTATGCATGAAGAGGATTTTCCCATAAAATACAACCACCACTATATGGGCTGAGCAGGTAGAAAAGGCTTTTTTTCTTCCTTCTGCTGAATTAATTCTTATTACAGTAGCAAGGATGAAAATGTAGGAGATACAAATCAACAGAGGAGAAAACAAAAACATTACATTGCCCAGCATTATAGTAAGCTCATTCAGGGAAATATCTGTGTAAGCCAGTTTGACAAAGGCCAGTGTTTCACAAACAAAATGATTAATGACATTTTTCCCATAGAAGGGCAACCGTACTGCAAGAATAGTTTCTGTCAATGAGTCGAGAAAACCCAGTCCCCAGGAGAGAGCTTCCATCTGAATACAAAGTGTCTTACTCATAATGATGGGGTATCCCAGAGGGTTGCAAATGGCCCTATAACAGTCGTATGCCATCACTTCCAGGAGCACACACTCTGTGGATCCCATAGTGTAGGTGACAGACATCTGAACAACACATCTAGTGAAGGAAATGTTTTTTTTCTCTGATAGGAAGTGTATCAACATTGGAGGGATAGAGCAGGATGTGTATGAAATGTCTAGGAAGGAAAGATTACCAAGGAAGAAGTGCGTGGGCATGTGGAGGTGGGAATCCAGGGGTGTTAGGATGATCAAGGTGCTGTTTCCCAGTAGGATCACCAGGTACATCATCAAGCACATCACGAAAAGGAGTTTTTCAGTTCTTGGGTACTCTGAAAGTCCCTGTAGAATGAATTCAATCTCTGTCCAGTTGGTCCTTTCCATTTCACTTTTTTAAACTGGAGTAATCCAGAAGAGAAAGCTGCATATGAGTTTAATAAGTCTGTCCAGTTTTGTCATATAAAGTAAGAGGTCACTGGAGGAGGGCAACAAATCAGCAGTACTCAGAAGGGTGTTAACAACTTTGAGTTTAGGTTTTCATATTCCTCTTCTATGTCATAAGACAGGGGATTGAATATGTAATACTTATACTGGAAGTTATTAGAAATACAGTATTCTGTATTCCACTTTCTGAGATCCTTATGTACAAGTTCTGAGTCAGGGAACAACTATTTGAATTTTTAACAAGCGTGTATTATTTCCAATTCAGTGCACTCACAGGGTTTGTGTTGAATATAATTTTAGAGAAGACATGCTTAATCTGTTAAAAAATATCTTTTTTATGCCCTGCCAATCTTTAACAGTACCATTCATTTATGGGTTTTTTTGTTTAAAAATATATTCACACATAT
The DNA here is from genome assembly GCA_032199065.1 of Smutsia gigantea. Classification (NCBI taxonomy): domain Eukaryota; kingdom Metazoa; phylum Chordata; class Mammalia; order Pholidota; family Manidae; genus Smutsia; species Smutsia gigantea. The sequence goes on from JAVSCE010016886.1 coordinate 37,774, forward strand.
TACTCATTTTATCAGCACTATGATTCTTTGAGGAAAATGAAATTCATAGAAGTAAAATGTATATAACACAGTAAGTGAATGAGCTACTATTCAAATGTGCATTTGTGACTTTACAGCTCCCCCCCACCTCTCACTACATGCTTGTTGTCCTTGAAAAATTATGCAATTTATCTAAGGAGAGGGAATCAAGCATGTTTACATAATGTTCTCCAGATGTCCCCAATGTGCAACTTAAGAAGAGAGCCACTTGTATAGTGGAGGGCTTCCAGATTTTTATACCGATTAATCATGTGGACAGTCATTATAAAAGATTCTGAAATGGTGGGTCTAAAGTGGATTCTAAGATCTGCATTTATTAACATGTTCCCACATGCTGCTGATGCTGCTTGTCTACAGAACTCACATGACTAGCAAGGCTTTTCAGACCATCTCTCTCCAGAGTGCCATGGGTGCTTCAACTGTATGTACAATTGTAGCTGAATAGTAGACAAGGCCCAGCTGAACATTTTGTGAGACCTGGAGTGAGACTTCTGTGTAAGTGTATTGCAATCAATTTTGCATTCTTTAGATTTTCAGATATATAAGCAATTGTATTGAATACAGAAGAGCCTGCCTTTTATTTCTGTCCATATGAAAGTCATTTTCTCTTCCATTTTTTGAATTTGCAATTAGGGTTAATATTTTCAAAAAAAAAGGAATTTGATGTCTGCTCAAGCATTTGAGTTGTACAACATGCAGCATGGAACAAACGAATTTAATTGTAAAAAAAATTAAAGAGTACATAATAATAGATGACATTCTTTATAAAAAATCAAAGAACATAATTTTTAAAATACCTCTTAATTCCCAGCTTTAAAAATATCCCAAGAGGGAAAAAATTATTCCAAAGGATGAGTTTCTTCTTAGTGTCTTCAAACAGTGGCTGTTTCTAGTATACATTTTGCCATTTCATTCTGTGATCATCATATGCCAACATGTTATGCTGTTTTCTAGGAAATTCCAGTTTATGATAATGAGACATATTAATCAGCATATTAGAATGCTTATACATCTTTTGGCTATGGAAAGAAGCTACATCCTACATTGTAGACATACATTACAAAGAGGGTAGGTAGGTGGGTAGGAAGGTTTGGGTAGGCCAGGATATACTTTATTTGGCATTAAGATTGAAGTCTCATTGACTGTAGGCTCATGTAGACACCTGTAAACAACCTAATTCTATCTGGAAATAAAATTCTGATAAAGGCTTTGAAGGATCTTCAGTTGTCTGGGATTTGTAGTGAAGTTTTTGCAGGTAAGATGTGAATCAGGTAAAATACCCTCTCTTTTCTAGGACTATCTTCTAAAGGTTGATTCCCATTTAGGAATTACTTGCAGAAAATAATTATGGTGTACATTTGGTATCGTAACAGCCCTGAAATACTTGCTGCAAAAAAAAATTCAACTGCAAAGATTCATAAGAGAAACCACCAATCTGCATATTGTTTTTAATGCAGAAAAAGGACTAATGGACAATATGGAGGAAATTACTTTCATCACTCTTGCAAAACCAGTGTAACTTTTAAGAAGCAATCAACTAGTACTCTGTTGAATAGTACTGTGTCTAAAATTTTTCTCCACTGAAGTTTACTTTCCTAAAACGGAATCCAGAGAACAGTGATGGAGGATTTTTAAGATTGTTGGAAGTTCTTAATAAATAACTTTCTGTGGGTTCTGTATATATAATAATATCATTTTTACGAGATCTTTGCCCTTATTGGGTGCTAACTTTTAAAACAGTTTTTCATTCTTGGCTAATGCCAGTGGAATTGTTAAATAATCATAGTACACTGATTTGTTGGGCCATTATGCACTTAATATGACATCTGTGAAGAATTTGTATTAACACAATGTAACATTTAAATTATATTAAAGTGATTAAGTGAAAACAGAAACTGAAAGATGGGAAAGAAATATCCAAAATATTAATGGTTATCTTAGCTGCCTTTTGTTTTTACTTTTCTAAATTACCCAAAGTTCTAAAATAGATACACATATAGGAAAAATATAATACAGAAGAGGAAAACACTGAAGTAGGTATCCAATTATGTTGAGGAGATTAACTCAGAATAAAACATCCTAAAACAATTTAAATATTACAGGAATTTTCTTAGGTGTCTACACACTGATGCTGGATTGTACTGCTGTGTTCTGTCCAGTTATCCATAAGAACACACTATTTCTGGTGGACCAAAAGCATTTATAATCCCTACTGTCCAAATTTTCCAGATAGTAATGTTTATTTTTTCTTGGAGGTACACAAAGATAAAGAACTTCAGTTCTTGCCTGAATCAGATGTTGTCAAAAGAGGCTGTAGATCACTGATGCCTGGTCACTAGAAGATGATATTCTTATTTGTAAAGCATCTCATGTGGCCTGGATCCTAGCCATCCTCTAATCCCTTCTCCCAACCCTTGGTCTTTTATAAGAAATAACTACTCTGTGGTTTAATGCTAAGACATCATCTGGGCACTGTTTTATTGTTCCAATAGACCTAAGGAAAGTTTGTGACTTCTTAATCTAAACTAAAAGTCAAGCTCTCTAACATTTTGTAAGTTTTTATCTTGTTTTGTTTTATTGACTTAGCTACTTGAAGATTTAATTTTAAAATACTAAGGTTTTTTGATGAAAAATATTTACCATCTGTACTTTAAATTCTCAGTGGAGGAAATAATCCTGCTATCCTTTCCTGCTGTTCTAAAAACATCAGTCAGTTAAGACAATTAAGAAAGATTAATGGACTTGCCAATTCTCAATTTATAGAGTTTATAAACTCTAAACTTCAAGTAATATACTGCAAGGAAAGGTGTATTATTTTAGCTTACAAAGAAAAGAGTAAGTGACCATATATGAGATCCTAGTGTGAGGCACTTCATATCATTTAATCTTCAGTATAACCCAAATATTATTACATATTACTTACTGAGGAGCAATTAATTTGAATTTTAAAAGTTAAGGACAATTTTCAATATTTATTGTTGGTAAATACCAGAACTATGATTAAACTCTTATGTTTATGATCCTCCAGCCCCCATTTTTACTACTACAGCACAATTACTTGTTAATACAATTTTTTAATAAAACCACAATTTAATTGGTATAATTGATGCACTTAGCTTTCATCGAAGAGCCATATGATAAATATTCACATAAAATATATTTGCCTCTTTTGAAAGCACTCAAGACATTCATTGTCTTCCACTTAGCAAGATGTTATCCACAATAACAAATTGAAATGAAAAACGTGCCCCAAATTCCTTTTAGGTAGTGTGTGGAGAATTAAGGTCTAGGATAGTGGATTTCAATTTATTATATAAATGAGAACTCAATAAAAGTATGTTTTCCTTTGTCTTGATCACCTGCGGCTCAGATTAAGGTTATAGTTACTTTTCTGTTACACGTTTTTTGTTTCTAATCCTGTTTTTACCATAAACACCTTTAATAACATGTTTTCTCAAACCCTTTTTGTACATAATTTACGTGTGAATAATAAATAAATCACCATAGGCTCTTTCTCCAGATAATTTTTACTTAATATTTTAGTGAACTGTACATTTAATACAGTAGTCATTAGCCTATTATTTGTAAGGGTCTGTTACATTGCAAGCTACATTCTCTTCCTTACTAGTCTCTTCCATGGAGTATTTTGGGATTTTTAAAGAAATGTAAATAATATCCCGGTCTTGGAGATGTCTGGGTGTTTGTACTTTTTTCACATGTATATATGTGTGTGTGTCTGTGTGTGTGTCACACACACACACACATGGTGACACACACACACACACAGACACACACACTTACTTTCATCCCACCAGCAATTACCACCTGAACTCAAAAATCGTGTTTATTGATAAGATAGTTTTCTTTTGAAATAATTTTAACAAAACAGTCTCTTTATCTTACCTCCTGACTGGGTTTTAAACTCATCCATACCTTTCTATTCTATTAATAGAAAAGATTCCCTAGAATTTGAATGTCATTTGTATTTTTCAGATGAGACCACAAGATTATCAGTTTGAAAGGTGGTTCCTCCTCCTCCCTAAAAAGAAATATGAGTAAAAGTAGCTACAATCAGGCAATTTGTTTGTACATGAATCTTCTCAAGGTGGTGTCAAGGAAAGAAAACATGTTAAAAATAAAGATCAATGATGCAAGTCTAATTTCCCATGATTTGTCCGAAAGTTGTTACTTAACGGAGACTCAGGCTCTTTTGGAATCAATTTAACACTTTTACAAACTTCTTCAGCCCCTAAGGATGTGAGTCAGAAACTTGTGATTCTCCAGAGATGAAGTCCCTTACTTCTGCATATTCTATAGACCCAATTAGCTTGACTTAAAGAACCTTCCCCAGTCATATACTGTTTCAGAAGTTCTCAGAAAAGTTACTTTCCCAAGAATTTGGTTTTCTTTTTATTCCACATATAACACTAAGTCAAGCCTAATAGAATCCAAATAGTCATTCCACCTCTTTAAACTGTTTTTATCTTTCATATTTTTTAGTTCTAGAATGTTCACATTTTCTTCACAATGGTATAATTGTAGTGTAAATTTTAACTAGTATTTGCCACTTTATACCAGTAACATTTTTATTATTTTCATAGTTATTGTATTATTCTTTTTTGTAGTTGAAGAATATTTTAGTAAGTGAAAATACCATAATCCAGCCTATAATTTTAATATTACTGGATATTCTAGCTAATTTCTAATTTTTTGAGATTTCGATACAATGACCATTGATATCTATATAGTAGTCTATTATAATTATGTTTCAAGATTTATTTAATCCCTTCTCAAGTAATGAGCACTGACCTTGCTTATGTTTTTTGCTATTATAAACAATGCTACAATAATAACTATAACTTATTCTTTAAGAGAAATGCTTATATTTTATTAATTTTTGGAATAATCTCAATCACTTTAATAATGAATTCATAATGAATAATGAAAATGGAGGCAAAGATGAAATGCATATTCTCATACAACCATACCAATGAAATTGTCAAATTCTAGATTATTGGATCCAAGAGCTGGAAATCATCTTTAAATTAATCTAGTTCTAACCCTTAAGACTTGACAGAAACACATCTATAGTATGGCTGATTTTCATCTTACTTCTTCCTCCAGACCCAGGGATGGTTAGAGTACTTCATGAGGCCACAGAGGTTATTTTTCCATAATTTTCTTTATTAGAAAGTTCTTTACATGTAACTGTACATGTTAACTCCCTGTATATAACTCTAATCTTTCCCTATGGAACAACAAAACAGAAGTTTATACTCCTTTTTCATGACAGCTTTTCAAGTATTTACAGAACGAGGTTTCTAAGTCTTTCTTGTACCATGATACAATTATTTGTTCCTTTAGCCATTCTAAATGTGTTTTGTTAAATAATTAAGACATGTATTATTGAAAATATTTTAGGATTATGAAGTTCTCTGTGGTAAATAAGGACCTCTCCTATGCAAATGAACACATACTTTGTACATCTATATCCCGCCAAAGAACCATAATAGAACAAATTGTTCTTTGCCGGTGGTCATGATTGTCCCACAGTATTTCTGAAGCTAATGGATGAACAGTCTTGTTACAAGGGTATGCTGATTGTAATGAGTTTTTATTTATCTTTCTTTGTTTGCCATTTTTCATTTTACTGGTCCTGAGCTGAACACTTAATATGTGCCATATTTAAATGCCATTCTAGGTTATGTAAATTTGGAGAAAAAAATCATAGTACTTACTGAATCCTACTCTAGGTACCACAGGATTCTTCTGATCTACAATTGCCCTGGACTTCTGTGAATATTGGAGAAAAAGAACCCTTCATTTCAAAAGGTAGATCCTTCTGTTCATAAACAACTCTAGTGATTTTTAAAACTCACAACATTAATTATACTCAGTTTATTTCCCAGGATAAAAATGTGCTATTTGCATGATTACATGTCTTTTTGGAGTAATAAACACAAATATCTTCACTGTTACACAATTAATGTACTTGAGTAAAACAAGCTTGGTCTTAAGTAATATGGAGGGGTGAGGACTGTGGCAAATCTCTTTAATTCAGTAGAGCTAAACAAAATCCATGTGGCATAAAATTCACTTTCCCACCACTTTTATCACCTCTGACTACTCAGTGTTTTCATTGGAATATACCTTCTTTACCTCATCTAATTACTTTTTATGAATGATTTGATGATGGCAGTGCATAGAGAACTGCTTTCTCTTTGCAGAAAAAAATGATTCCACTTTTAGAATTTTCCACGTAATGATCTCATATATTCTTTACTGTTTAGTTCCAACTAAAGAGAAATGAACCTCCTAGGAACAGTCCCAGATTCCCTCCAGAAAATCTGTGGAGGGAAGAGGTTGTTAAAAACTTAGAAGCTCACTTTAACAAGCTTTACTTCTATTTCAAGCACATGAGATCTCTGTCCTGTATAACTTATTTATACCTTGATTCAGGAGAGAAGTAGGTCAGACAACTTTTAATGATGTCCTCTGAGATGTTGTTCTGTGCTCTGGTGTAAATATCGGATTGTGTTTTATAATCCTGTGGGAAGAGGTTACTAGGCTATGAGAGAACTAGTAGAAGAGAAACAGTGTCTTCCTAGGTCAGTTGGCCTCTTTGGAACCACTATGTTTTATATTATTAGAGGTCATTTAGAACTGAAAACTGTCCATTGTTTATTTGCTAAATAGATGGATAGGAAGTTTTTTTTAGTAGTCAAAAAACATTGAGTTGTAAGATGGGGTGATGGGAAGTGTATGAATTTAGGAATCTGTTTGGTTGTGCTCCAGTCCCCACTGTGCCACTTCCTAGCTATTTATGTAACTTTTTGGACATCACATTCCTTACAGTATAAAACCATTTATATTTTCAGGGTTTTTGAGGATTAAATGTATATGCACCATAAGTGATGTTTAATGGGTTCTCTTCCCTGGGCTACAGAAAGCATTATTCCCTGAAGTGATTGCTTCATTTCTAATTAATCTGCAATAGGAAAGAGGGCTCTTTCTTTTTCAGTTTCTCTAAAAACCTTATGGGGGTTGTCCAGAGGAATTTATAAGAATTTCCTACCTGGGGGTCAGTAAAATTATTGCTTTTATAGTTGTTTAGGGTACTACTGATCCTATGACTACTTTGGACTTATCACTGGTGACGTTCCAAAGCCTGCCCTGTAGGAGACATTCCTGAACCAACTGGGTCATAGTCCCTTTTCTACACAATAATATGTTTGATATCACCAATACCTGTATCTCCAATTTCTTTTCTTACACCAAAGATATTTCCTTGAAGGCTTCTTGAGTCTTTCCCTTTTGTGAACTTGGTGACTCTACATAGCCATGCCTCTCTTTCTATCTCTTGGGCAGACTACTTGCCTTGTCTGTTACTGGTTCTATTTCATTCTTACCTAAGAATGGGAGTATGATTAGTAATAGTTGCTCTGCTTTTCTCTTATTGCAAAGACAGTACCTGTAATATTTTTGTTAAACATCACACCATGTGCAGCATCAAACTGAATGTCCAATATTAGTGTTTAATTTGTATCTTCATATGTTGGCTAAATGCCATCAACCGACTGATCCACTAATACTTCAAGGAAACCTGGCTATAGTCAAACACTCCCTATTCCTCTGCCTCCTAGTTTTTTCAAATGAAGACCCTTCCCTAGAGGGAGAGAAGTGCTGTGAAAAAGTTATGCATGAGCTGGTACATTTAATCCACACAACCATTGAGAAAACAGGTTCAGAGAAGTTAAATTACTTGCATAGGCTATAGACTGGTAAGGTAGATGTAGAGTGAGATTTCAATCTAAATGGTTTGACTGACTGCACATCGAGTCTCCTAACCTCAATGTTTTCTGCCTTCTTTGGTAAACTAAACATTCTTGCACCCTAAAAATTCATCTTCCCTAAAGTACATCACAGAAAACCCATGAATCTATATTCAGCAGTTTTCTGGTTGGTTAAAACACTTGTTTCTTGATGATTTCTGTTAACTGTAAGTACAGGGATATCATTGAATTTCTCAGGATCATGCAATACTGGCCTCAAGACAAAATCAAAGTTTTATCCACACTTATTCATGGCCTTTGCCACAAGCACTGAAGACTGGTCATTTGTAGTCCCCTGAGTTCACCTACACATCCAGTTAACAGCTTTGGAGAAATTCTGAGTTTAAGTCCAGTTAGAATATATAAACTTTCTTTACTTCTAATATTTTTGGATTAATTCTCCTGTTTCATATGAAACTGGAACTCAGGATATTTCCTTCCCGACAAGTAAGCAGTAAAGGAAATAATATGTTTTTATAGTCAAGATGATGATTTGAAAACTATCTTTCCCACTTAGAACCTGTATAATCTTAACTTTTATGAGTTTCAGTCTCTTCATCTATAAATTAAGAGCAAGGAGATACCTACCTCTGAAGATTATTGTGAAGATTTAGTAATAAATAGTAAAATGTGAGTTTATTGCATAATGCCTTGAACTTTGGCTTTGCAGTCAAATTCTCTAGATAGTTTCTTATCTTTATCCTTATCTTCCTTTGTTTCCTTCTTTTTCTCTTCCTTATGAAGCCAAGTTTCCTGTAAGAATTTAAGTATGAACATTTCCCTCCAAATTTTTCTTTATCCAGTAAATTTTAATTTGCAGAATTCAGTCATATTTGCTTTCTTAGCAGGAGTAATATTAAACATATTTTGCAAAAACTATGGCATAGCTACCAACCAATCAGAAAGGACACAACTGTAAACAACTAGTACAGCTGCACTGCTGGGCATAAGCTCAGGTCTGGTTTTACGAGGTTTAATTTTTTGGTTGTAATTTTTTCTCTGATCGGTAAGCAAAGTTGATATTTAGCTGGCATATGTTACAGTGGTCACACTGGTTATTTATGGCAGGCATTCATTCTGATTTATTGAAGCGCTTGCCATAGAAGTTGTTAAATATTTTGAATATCACTGCTATTCATTAGTCATTTAGATATGTGTTTTAATTATTCCAGATGATGAGCTTTTTAATCAGTTAATTACATTTAATTTAAATTAGCAGAATATGGATTGTATTATATAATTTCTTTGAAAGACTTATCACATACTGGTTCTGACTGCAGATATTTTTACATTTGTGGAACTAAGTTTTCTCTTCAGTAAAGTTGGGGAAATATTAGCTCCTAAAGAGTTACAAGGGTCCAATAATACCATCATGATAAATTATTTTGGAAACTATGTGTCATCCTGAACTTTTTTATTCATGTTTTTTTATTCATGTATTTACTTATGCATTAATTCAACAGATTTATGGAAATACTGTACTATGCACCAGGCATAAATCCTAGGTGCCTGCTAGGTATGCATTGATGAAAGAAAGGTTATACCTATGTTTCTTTTTCTCAGGTCCTAAGTTTATCCCTTCTCACAAGTATTTCAGGATTTGGTGAACTACTCAGTGCTCTCTTTTCATATGATTATATGATTACTATTTTATCATTTTAGAGTACACTAAGTAGATTTTCATAATCTACATTATTAAAATAAGAAAGCAACTGAAGAATAAATACAAACATCTTGCCCAGTACCTTCTTTTATTTAGTTGTGTTTGTAAATGACAGTCCAACCAAATCTATTGCTTTTGCTCTGATTCCCTACATTTCTGAAGCAGAGAATTCCATATTTCATTGCTGTTAAAGATGTCTCAATACCAACTAAACACCTGACAGGGCTGTTTATTTACTAGAAGTAAAGGGTGAGTGACAGATTCAAACCTCTGAGGATATGGCATTAGTAGGCTCCTGGTTCTGGGTTAAAGAAAAGAATAAATGAAAACTAAATCCAGTACTGGAAGCAGCTAAGAAGCTGCCATTGTCATGGTGAAGAACCATAGCCAGAGTGGTGCTGGCAGGAATAGGAAGCAAACAGGGAGGCTCAAGGCCCTTGTGTTTTGTTCATCCAACCTTCCATTCTCTCTAGTAACTACTGTTTCGGAAGAATTTAACAGAACCTAGCTAGCAAAGGAGAAATGTGGTTTTCAGTGTCCTAATCCTAACTCCCAAAGCAGAGTTTAGAAAAGTGGATGTGAACCTGAAAAACAATAGTTTAATAGCCTGCTTCCAGCACTATTTAGTGCTAATGCATGAATTAACTTTTTTAGTCTTATAAAGTAACAGTAATTACCTGTTAGCAAGAAATGAAGCTATTAGGGCTTACCCTTAACAATGTAGAAATAGTTATAGTCTTTTACTTTAGATTTGTGTTCTATATTTCAACTCTCATAGACTCCTCAAAGGGCTAGGTAAAAAGGGTGCTTTCCTCTATTGACATATTTGACTCAATTCCTTCAATGGAAATGGGGCTTCCATCCTCACACTGGCACTGCTTCATGTGGCTGTGTTCATCAGTCAAAAGAGATCTCAGTTTTGAGCTGTTTTTGTCTTATTGCCCAACACCAGAACCCTGGAGCTCTTCAGTTTATTGAACAATTTGACTTTCTCTTTTGTAACTTCTTATCATCCTATTGCAAGAGTTGCCAGTTCCCAGTTCTGTCTAGTTCTTTTACTGCTTAGGAGGTGTGTGATCTAATGCAAAGTAAGAAAGAAGTCCTCATTACAGCGTGGTCTCTTTTCAAAGTCCAAGAGGAACTCTCTGCTACCATGCCACCTCTATTTTGCTAAGTGAAAACTTAGGAACCACTGTGTTGTATACTTGAAACCAATTTAAGATTGTATATCAACAATATTTAAATTAAAAAAAACTTAGTTTGCAGTACCTGGGGACTCCTTCAGTTATCTTAGACTCACTATGTGTCAAATCCAGAAAAGTTATGGTAGCTGGTTGTAACCTGGGAAAATCCTGGGGCAAAATGCCTTTGAAACCAAAATGAGTGAAAGGGAGAAATAATGTGGGAATAATCCATTTATTTCTTACAAATAGTCATCTTGCATCTCTCTTGACCTGGGTGCAGCAGAAGAGCGCTCCACCCAACCTCTCTGGTCCAGATAAGCTCTCTCTGGCCCTTGTAATACCTACTTATATGGAGATAGACTACTTCTCTCCACCCCTTGGAAACACCTATATATGGAGATGCACTAAAGTCAGGCAAGCGATTCTGGAAATATTGCAATTTTACCCACACTGGTAAACAAGACCAGTTCATCTATGTTATAGTACACATCACATAGAAAATAAAAGGTAATATTAAGGGAGTTCATATGACACATTGTCAATATAGTTTATTTAGAAAATATTACATTGACTCATCTTTCATTTTGAATAATTTGTGACCTCAGGTATGACAGATATACATTTCTACTATTATACATGGTACAGTTCATTTACTTATTAAAAAAATTGTTGAACATCTATTATTATCAGGCTCCATATTAGGCCTCTGCTATATGGTAATAAACAGACTAGTTTCCACTCAGAGTGCATGTATGTAAGGTGGACACAAACAGTAAATAAATGAACAAGTTAAAAATGAATATATAATATGTCATATTCTAATTATTATTCCCTTTGCATAATTCATTAACAATATACTTATTTTAGGTTACAAAGTGCTTTGTAGAACACCTTATGCCTTTATTCTTTTCTCTAAGTTTTAAGGGTGATTATATTTTGCTGGGGCTTCCTAAGAAATTTTTAACATTTTGCATTTCCCTAACAGTATTTTTTAAAAACCACAATCATGTTTTATTTCTGCATTTAGAACAAAAAGCTAAGTGACAACGGCAACCAAAATATTCCTGTTGTGTGGTTTCGAATGTCACGTGGTGAATTTGTTTTGACATGGTAATTTTCTCTTTTTATATTTTGTTTCTATGCAGCTTTGGATTCTGAGTCATGTAGCATAAAGCAGTATTCATATTCCATCAGAGAAGTTTTTCCTACCCACCATGTTCTTCACAGCAGCCTTTACATCTTTGTTCCTTAGACTATAGATGAGAGGATTGAGCATGGGGGTCATCAGTCCATAGAAGAGGGAAATGAGGGCGTCAATGATGTCCTGATTATCTGAGCCACCAGAGCTTTTAGACTTGGGCTTTGCGTACATGAAGAAGGTAGTTCCATAGAAAATAATGACTACTGTCAAGTGCGCTGAGCAGGTGGAGAAGGCCTTACGTTTTCCTTCACTGGAAGGAATCCTCAGAATAGTGGCAACAATAAAAATGTAAGAGATGGAAATTACTAGCAATGGAATAACAAGAACAATCAGATTCGAACCTGCCATGCTGAGTACATTGATTGAAATATCAGCACAAGCCAGCTTTAGGATAGCTAGAATTTCACAGACAAAATGGTTAATAACATTATTAGCACAGAAGGGTAACTGCACTGCGAGAGATGTCTGCACCACTGAGTCAACAAGCCCAGTAACCCAGGACCCAGCTGCCATAGGCATGTAGGCACCTTTGCTCATGATGACCGGGTATCTCAGTGGGTAGCAGATGGCCACATAGCGGTCAAGTGCCATCATGCCTAGAAGCACACACTCTGTGACCCCCGTGGCAAAGGACAGAAACATTTGCACCATGCACCCAGAGAAGGAAACCCTTTTTTTTACTGTCAGAAAGCTGTCAAGGGTTAGTGGGACAGAACAGCTTGTGTAGCAAATGTCCAGGAAGGAAAGATTACAGAGGAAGAAATACATGGGGGTGTGCAAGTGAGAATCGTAGATGATTACTGAGATGAGGACTCCATTTCCCAGCAGGATCATCAGGTATATCCACAAAACTAGCACAAAGAAAACTGTCTGGAGTTTTGGATGGGCAGAAAGCCCAACAAGAACAAATTCTGTAAATATGGAATCATTGGTCCTTTCCATATTACAGGTACCTTTTCTTCAAGAGCACCCTACAGATGATAGAACAGATATTTGTTAATACAGTGTCTGTAAGAGTTGTCTCTTGTAAGACTTGTCTCTTGTAAGAGTCACAATCCATGCTACTGTAGTTCTGTATTTGCATGCAATAATATAACCCTGGGGCAAATTTCGTACTGTAAATCCAGGCCACTAGAGTAGGAACCCTAACCTGATTTCCTCAGGGTTAAGAGAGAGTACATTTGATTGTAGGATGTTTGGATCCCAAACCAGGTTATTGCCATTTCTATTAGTTAACATATTGACCATCAATCAGTGGCCTACAGCCGGGATGCAGCAGAAAGATGTGTTTTGTTTGGCTGTGATTCCTGCACTGTGCTTTAAATTTGAACTAGAGTTCAACATTTTAAAAGCAGGAGATATGGTATAAAAATGTATATTTTCAGTTTGTCTTCAAATAAATTATATTTGAAAACATTGGGCCCATTTCTATCATAGACCCATTACAGTTTACCCACTGCATTTGAAGCACGTACTCTGTTCCACCAGATTACCCTCCTCTCTCTCTTCTGGTTGTCAATGGAAATATTAGTTGCCAATTAACATAATTTTCTCAGTTGATTGCAATCATTTATATTACCTGACAGGATCATATATGTATTTGAATTCTTGACCCATTACTGCAGGGCCAACTTATCTACTAGGCATAGTGGACCCACCATACTGTTAGGAACAAAATATGAAAATGTTTTGATTTCTGTTCAAATCTGAATAAATGAATTTTTAAGTTGTAATGCATAATATTAGTATGTTTATCTTTAAACCAATGCAGACATATAATGGAAATTTTAATGTTATTTCATGGAAGAAAGGACCTATGAGAGCAGAAGTGTCCAGGGCCATCAAAGTCATAATGCAGTTTTTTGTGGTTGAATTTCTTTTGAGAGCTCAGTTTGGTGTTATGATGGTGTAAGTAGTCATTAATTATCTGCATATAGCCTTATTGGAGACTGCAGCCATTTCAAAAAAGGGCCATATCTTTATATTACTCCAGTATCTACCTCAATACAATGAGGAAATGTGTGTCCAAATAAATGTTTTCTTTAACAGAAGCAAGTAGGAAGTATTTGCAAATCCAATTTTATCATGAAGAGAGATATGATGTGATATACTGTAGTCCACACTTGTTTGTTTTCACCACATCCAAGAGCTATCACTTATGGATAAATCGTAATAATAGTTCTTTCATTCAAAATGTGTACATTTAACTAAACCAGTGTTTTGCAGCCATTATTTTTTGGCAAATAAAATTCATACAGTAGGATAATATATGAAACAAACAAAAAAACAGTTTCTCTGGTTGAAGTTATACTGGTTTGCAGAGTGGACAAAGCAATACCCCTTTAGCACCTTATTTACTCTTTCTCCCTTAATTCAGTGTAAGAGGGAGGCATAGTATGAAAACTAAAGGCATAGTATGAAAACTACCAGTGTAATCAGTAAAAGTAATATGAATACTCAGCATGTTTAATAGTTTTATTGGCAAAAATAATAATGAAATAGTAGTTTATGTATTGGTTAGTATTGCATCAATGTTTAGTATTGCATTTATTTGTATTAGATTATTATTTAGATATGTATATAAGTGCTTTTATTCAGAACAGTCAAGGAAGTAGGGACTATTATTGTATAACATCTGAATTATTCCCTTAAAATTTTTTTGATTATCACGAATAAATCATGGTATAAGTAGACTAAAGAAAATACAAATTTTTCAAGAGATGCAGTAAATAAATTTGTTGAAGAGCAATTCATAACTTTCATATGAACTATTTGAAGTTCACAAGCACAAGGTAACTCCCTAATCTTGCAAAAAAATGTATGCCAGAAATGGATAGCAAATTACTATTCACTAATAACTAACAAAGACAATTTATACATTCTTATTAAGATCTGAACTAAGATAAGGATGCTCACTCTTACAGCTACTCTTTAACATTGACTTTGTAGTTCTTGTCATAATCATAAGACAAGATGATGGCAGAAGTAGCAATGAAAAAAAATTTTTAATGTTTAAGAATGGGTGAGGAAAATTTATAAGACTTTTTGAAGTAAGATCAATGGAAAATTCGGTAGTCCTCTCTATATTTGCAATTAAGACTAACAAGCATAATACAATTGAATATAATAAAATTAACAAAATATAAAGTGGGTTTTATTCTAATAAAGCATACACAAAAACCTTTACAGAAATCATTTAAAAATTATCATAAAGAGCATAACAGAATATGAATAACTGAAAACGTAGAACATGTTAATGGATGGGACAAGAATATAAGGTTGCCATTTCCTACCAAAATTAGCCTATACATTCAATTAAAAATGTTCAAAAGTTTAGCTGCATTTTTTTTTAGTTTATGAATATACATTCTAAAATTTATATGGAAGAATTAAAGTACACAACTTGCACAGTTAATTTTACAAAAGTAAAGTAAGGGAGCATCCACATTTGTAACATACTACAAAGGCATAGTAATAAAGATATTATGATAATGGCTCAGAGACATTTAAATATACCAGTGGGAAAAAAAAATCTTAAATAAAGATATGCTTATATGGGAATCTGATGTATCATAAAATGGTCACTGCAAAGCAGTGAGGGAGTAACAGCTTAGTAGATCATGTTAGGAAATTGTCTTTATATATGAAGAAATGATAAAATTAGATCTTGGATTACTAAAAATAAAGGTGGAAACCTGATGGATTAACAATTTAAATGTGATTAAAAGGAATTATAAAATTAATAAAAGACAATATAGAAAATCTTTGTGAACTTAGAGGAAAAAGCTTTTAAAACAAAATCCAAATGGCATAAACTAAGAAACAGAATTTTCGTGGATTTATTATCAGTGGACATCAGAGATAAAGTTAACAGACTCTCATAGATAGTTACAATATCTAAAACTTGCAAGAAATCAACCCCCTTGATAGAATATACAAAAAAAAGACAAAAATACCATCTAGCTTATCAAAAAGATAAAGTTTTATACAGAGAAAATTGGTCAAAGGATATGACTCAGGGATCCACGGAATAGATTTCCTAAATGGCTGACAGGTATATGGAGAGATTTTCACACTTGGAAAATCTGGAGAATGCTTATTAAATGTTCAGAATTAGAAAAAGTGCCCATTAAAACATTGAACATAAGACATTAAAATATGTAAAACAGCCATTAAGTATCATTCATTTAATTAGAAAAGTAAATGATACCAAATGTTGGCAAGCATGTGGGAGGTAGAATTCTGGTTGGGGTATAAACTGGTATACTGGAAAACTCTGTGGTTATATTAAAACCAGGCAGGACTCAGTGATTCCATCCCTGGGAATATGTCCCATATAAGTTCTTGTCCAGAACTATAAGGGGACAAGCATGAGGATTCTCATCATTGCACTGCTTGTGGTAAAGAGAGTTTGGAGGCTACCTTGATGTCCATCATCTGAGTAATGGTTTTACCACATGAGAGCATGCATTATGGAACAGTTTGCAGAAATGAGAAGCAAATGAACTAGATGTCTACACAGCAACATATTTAGAACCCTAAAAAAGGGTTTAAAAATGTATGCAATATTATGATTTATAGCACATTAAATTCACATATAAACTTGAAATACATATGTTACAAGTTACATGCATTTTAGGAGCAAATCAAAGACATGATTGTGGGTTGGGGAATATTAGTGGAATCAGTGATTGTAGGAGAATATAGGAGGCTTTGTAAGGACTGAGGAAAATAATGTACAGAGGAATATGATTAACTAAAATCTAATTTTAAAAGGGAACAAATGAAAACATAAAAATCATAGAGAGCAATATACAACATATGCCAGTGAAGGAGGTCTGCTGAGAAATATGGTTTTAATAGAAGGGACTATCATAAAAGTAATAAATGACTTCTGACCGCATAAAAACAACACATAATGGATTGGAGGAAACAAATTAAGACACTTAAAAGAAAAAAATGAGTCAAAAATAAAAACAGCCATTTTACAAATGGCATTTTAAATCTAGCAAAAGAAAAAAAAAGTCAGTCATAAAGTTCTTGGTCAGCAAAGTAAAAAGGAAGTTCCTAGGGTCAACTAGAGAAAGTGTTCATTCAACAGATTTCAAGTCTTGTGGTCCCACTGGGAAGGTTATCCCTAATTTAGAGATAGATGAACCTGGAATTCCTATTAACCTGCTTCCACTAAATAGGCTATTGTACAAATAACCCCCTTGATTTGGTATGATGTTCCCCTTCTGAAGCTGGGCATCCAGGTCACTTGTATAGAAGGAAAGGATGGAATAAGCAGAGGAATTAAGTGGCTGCTTCCCATGGGCCTTCCTGTTTATTATTGTAAAGCATGGTACTCTGCTTCATACTAGTATCTGTGAGCTAGTCTGAATCAATCCCTGTGAATGAGATTCAGTCCCTTTTGTTGTAACAAATCAATTTTGAGCCATTAAGGAACAGAATGTGGCCCTTGGTAAAACAAGCAAAAACAACAAAAGAAGCCTCAAAACAAAACAAAAAGAACCCACAATATTGGTAGTGAGGCTTGTTGATAGGAAACAGCCAGTTTCCATCAGGGGAAGCCTCTGAATCACTACCCATGTTTAATCCAAACTCCAAAGAAGGGGATATCATCTAAGAGAGGGCCAGGATAAGATTTCATATCTTGTCAATTGAATTGGCCTTGATGTGCTGAGGGGGAATAGTCTGGTAACGAGATGAGGCCAAAAATGCATCCCTGGGCCTTCTAGACAAGAAAACAATGTATAGGTATGCAATAGGCAGAAAAAGATTTTAAGAAGAGGGAGGAGATTGGCCCATTGGTGAGGCCATTAAAAAGTTAAAATCTATTCTCCAGGAAATTGGGAACCTTTGGTATTTTGACCAGGGGATATTAAGGATGAAAACACACACAAAGAAGTTTAATGTAGAGGCATTCTTTAGGATCATGTACTTTCCTCACCAACATAGAATGCACCATCCTATTCTTGGTAGGCTTGTAATTGTTTTTTAGGGCAATCGTTGGTTCCTCTAGCTTGAAGAGAACGTGTCTCAAAATTCATCTTCTTTTGAAATTAGATGCCTAATAGTTCATTTTAGGTCAAATTAGTGTCAAAAAGTTTTATTTCTCTTGGCAAAAACACAATCCTTCTGTTTGCTCTGGGTTCTCAGCTCAGTCCTGTGAGTCTGTGAAAATAGTCTGTGTATCTAGCTTCACTTTGAGGTGAGACCCAAACTCTGTTGGATCCTTCTCAGCTTGGTTTTAACTGATTGCTTTAGTTATTAAATTAACCAAGTAATAACCACTGCCTCATTCTGCCTGTGTTTTCCAGCTTTGTTTTTTCACTTCTGAGTATGAAGGGTACTTCAACAGATACATGAGGAAAAGAAAAACATCCCAGTTAATAAGTTAAAATACTGATTCCCTGGCGGTCATAGGAACCCTTCTGCTAGTCATGCATTCTATATTTGGGGGGAAGGCTTTCATCTCTTCCCCTAGAAAACTGTCTTCTAGAAGTAGTATTTATTGAGGTATTGCTCTCTGGTAAAAAAGGACACATTGATTTAGTCTTCAGTTTTTCCTCTAGATGTCTCAGGGTTTGTTGGACATTATAAGCAACATTAGTTAAGTGACATGCGTTAAAATCTTGGCTGCATCTCTTAGGAGTTCTGTGATATTATGATAATTTTGTAGCCATTTTCAGCAACTGTGGGCTCAGCTATATATTGGGGCAACCTGTTCTGAATTTGACTTATCACATATGCTAAGTTTATGTTAGTTTATGACTAAGTTTATAGAATAGGAACTTAAAACATATTTGATTCTTCCTTGGGTCATAATTATTGCAATTAGAGCATGAGACCTGAAATTACATTCTTAAGAAACTCAACTCTAATGCCAGATCTTTCAAATGCTAGGAAGTGAAGGCTGCACTTCTTTGCAGTCTGATGGTCTCATCCATAAAGTTACCAACAGCTTCTTCATAGACTTGAGAGAATCCAATGATATGGTACAATGAAAGCACATTGCAAGCTAAATGAAATATCCAAATGCTTGTTCACTAGTTCATTCAACACATATATAGCAATAGGCTAGTGTATGCTAGGCAATATAACTAGGGTTGGTGATGAGAGGATGGTGGTGAGTAAATGAAGTCATTGTAACGTGTTTTTTCTCAAAAGCAAAGAATAATTATTTATATATTTCAGTATTTCTTTAATAACAATGTCTTCCTTTCATATAGTTTTATTTTGAAGCTTAGAAAGAATTCTCTTAAGCGACTGCCTTTTCATTTTAGAAAAAGGAAAGCAATGATAAGGGAAGGTAAATGACTTAGTATTCTGGGCCTAATTAATTGTGAGTAGGAAGCAAGCACTGACTGGCTCTAAAGCTCATGCTCTTTCCAAAACACTGTATTATCTCAGACAGAGAAATCTGTGCTGTGTTAATCATATTGGCTTTAGGGACAATTGGAAAGAAGCTAAATTAAGTCAACTTGGAATCCAAGTAGAATGACAGACACATGGGGAATATGACATCCCCAGATTAGATGCGCTGAGCTCAATTTCTGCTACAAGTTAAAGCACTTAGCACAACGTAAAAATAGACGCTCAGATTTTTTTTTTCGGGAACATTTCTGTCAGCCAAGATTAATCCAGGTCACTAGTAATCAAAACAACAGAGATAAATGGCCTTCAGTAGATTTTTGATTCTACACAATTTATTCTCCAGAGTCAATCTTACACTGGAACTGAGGGGTACTCAGATAATGAGGTACTAATTGTAGTGATCCTGGACCAAGGAGCTTTCAGAAAGGGATAATGGAAGAGGTGGTTTACATTTATTCATATTATAGATTTAGATACAGGAATCTTTTTTTGTTTTAATTAATTTGAATTCAACAATTGAGTATAACCATACCAGTAGTATGACACCTCAGCTATTTAAAAAATTTTCAAAATACAATTGACCCTTGAACAACATGGAGTTTAGGGGCACTGGCCCCCAACACAGTAAAAAAATCTGTGTGTAACTTTCAACTTCCCCAAAACTTAAGAAATAGCCTACTGTTGACAAGATCTTCCTAATAACAAACAGTTGATTAACATATATTTTGTATTCTTACATAAAGTAAGCTAGTGAAAAGAAAATATTATTTCAAACTGTTGCATATCTCCAAAAATGTTTCTAGTATATTTATTGAAAAAAGTGGACCTGTGAATTCAGATGTGTTGTTCAAGGGTCAGTTTTATTTTTCAAAAAATATGGTGGTCATAGCAACTGTTGAAGATGGTTAAGTAATTGCATTGCAGTTGCACACATATGTGACAGAGAATTAATTTTTTCAGCAGATAACAGGTCCAGTTATAGTGTTCAAATTGCTTGACAGCTGAAGGAAATAAGAGATAACACACCTGTTTTGCAATGATGTCTCTAAGAGCCCCAAATGTAGATCTAATGTTCTCATTCTATCTGCTGGGAGTCAGAGGCTAAGGTGGGGAGAAGAGGCAGAATGAATGTTTTTTAAGAGGGAGATGTGGCAAAAAAGTACTGAATTTTATTTTAGAGCACCTAGATTTGAAACCCAAACATTTGGACCCACCTTTTTTCTATTCTTTAAATGATGCCAATTTTTATCTAAGAGCTTTGTTGTGAAAATTATCCAGCAATGATCTAAAATATAATGCAAAGCTTTATGACACTAAATGATGAAAACTTTATGGGTGAGAAAATTAATATATCCACTTAAAACCTATAAAGTTGATTTTACCCATAATTTGAAAACAATATTTGCAAGAGAAGAAAACAGAATATGATGTTGTTCATGTAGCTCTGAACCTTAGGAATGGTTTCCTTTGCTTGGTTTAAGATCAGTCTTCTAACAGCTGCTTTGCTTTACAACTTCAAGAAATGCTCTCTATTTTATGTAATAATTAGCAGGCTAAAGTGAGGGGTTATTAGTGAGATTTAGATAGCAAGCATGGTGCTGTAATTATTTTCTTCAAGTTTTAACTTACCAGTAGTTTATTCCTCTGGTACAACTGATAGATGTGTCTATTTAAAATATTCTGACTCTCAAGCTCAGAGGTTTTAGTTCAGTCTTGGGAAAAAAAATGTATAAGATGACCCATAGATTCTTGGGGCCTTTTTGGTTATCTAAAGGTTTCCGTACATTTTAATCTCCAGAAATATCCTCCAAAAATCCACCATTAGTATAACAAGGCATTTAAATTCTTTTTGGGGTTGGCCAGGGTGCAGCCTAATATTTGCAATAAACTGAAGTTAGGAATGTAAACACAGAGGATTAAAAAGTTTCCAAAACTCCAGGGAGAGTATAGTTAGATCCAATTATACTATATAATTGGTATATTCTTGTGATGCAATTCAAATAAGAAACATATCACTCTCTACATTAACACAATATTTGAAGATTTTTAATGCTCAAAACAGAAAAAAGGTCTTTAATAAGTATTATTTTTTCTTTTTTGAAATAATCTGAAAACATCCTATAGTTAATAACATAAATTGCCTTCAATTACACAGTACTTTCAAATATCTAATGTGGTTCTTGGAATATTCCCGTGAGTTACTACAATTCTTCCTATTATATAGATGTAGAGACTGAGACTCTGAAAGCTGAAATATTTTGCTGAAGGTTGTCCAGCCAGTAAATGAGAGGGTAAAAAATTTCTCAGATGCAGTTTTTGTGACTCCAGCTCTCTGCCATCTACTTACAGTACTGCCTCATTTGTTATGGGTGGGAACCTGAAGTGAACTTTTAGAATATTGCATCCCTAGTCTGTAATGAATGCAGGAAAGTTAGGTGAGAAGAATGTAAACAATTGAAACTGACAATTAAATGTTAATAAAAAATAAAAACTGAGGTTTATTTTCACTCTAGATTCAAGTCAGAGTTGAAGCATGTGGAAGAGAATGTAACCTTTTGTGAAAAACAATTCCTCTTTGACTTTAATAACAAAAGTCTGCATTCAAACTCAGCTTTTGTGCCAGAAATGAATCCTCCTTTCTCAGTATTTCCCTGTTAAAGCATTTACAGACAAGCCTACTTTTTCAAATTGGTAATTTCTCCTTAACCTTCTAAAGATTTCTTCTTTAGTTCACTTACTGTAAATTATGCTGCTCAGGCATTTGACATTTAATGACAGATAATAATAGATAATACCAAGTAAGTGGGAGAAGGAGCATTTTTCTACGTAGTTTACATGTATTCAACTTATCCATACCTTATTACAAATCTTATAAGATATATGCTTTTGTCTTCATTTTAAAGATTGATAACAAAGATTGAGGAAAAAAAAGATACTATTCATTCCCTATGTATGTATATGTAAGAAGTTTCCCTAGAGGGACTGAATACAATTTAATGGCAGATAATTTTTTGTTTTTCTCTTCTGTATCACAGCACCACTCAAGATGTGCCTTGAACGTGGTGGATACTCAGAATACACAGTTGTGGGCAGATGGACAATTTTAGCATGTACATTTATTTCCTCACATGCTGCTCTATATTTTTTATATTATGAAATTCTGTGTTGCTTTAATATTTATAGTTATTATTTGCAGTGGTGGTTTTCACTGAAGGGCCACTGAACAAATGAAGCATCCTGAAAGGAAGCAGAGCTTGAGTCCTCTTTTTCTAATCTCTTTCTCTGTCCTTTCAACCTGTAAAACTTGGAATCTATATGTTTTATATGCTACTCTGCAATTTTTATTGGCATATGATTGACCTATGACATTGTGTAAGCTTAAGGTATACACCATGTTGATTTGACACACTTATATGTTACAATATGAGTAATACTGTAACATTAGCTAGCACCATCATCTATCCCATAATTAATCATTTCTTTCTTGTGATGACAACATTTAAGATCTAGTCTTTTGGTAACTTTCAAGTATGTAATATGGTATTGTTAAATATCACAATCACAGTTAGATCCCTGGAACTTAATTCCTCTTCTAACGTCAAGTGTGTACCCTTGGACCAATATTTCCCCACGTACCTCACCCACAGCCCCTGGTAACCACCATTCTAGTCTCTGTTTATCTGATTAAAGCCTTTTTATATTCCACATATAAATGATATCATACAGTATTTTTCTTTCTAGGTGTGGTGTATCTCATTTACCATAATGCCCACAAGGTCCATCTATCTTTTCCCAAATGACAGGATTTCCTTCTTTCTCATGGATGAATAATATTCCATTCTTTCTCTCCTTCTCTCTCACACATACATCATCAATCATCTGTTGATGGACACTTAGGTTATTTCCGTATCTTGGCTATTATGAGTAATGCTGTAATGAATATAGGAATGCAGATATTTTTTAATACCATTTCCATTTCTTTTGAATATATACCCAGAAATGGATTGCTGGATCATATGGTAGTTGTATATTTATTTTTTGAGGTACCTCCATACTAGTTTCCTGGTCACTGTAGCATTTTACATTCCCAACAGCAGTGCACAAGAGTTCCCTTTTCTCCACATCCTCACCAATACTTATCTGTTGACTTTTTGCTGATAGATATTCCAACAGGTGTGAGGTACTATCTTATTGTGTTTTGATTTACATTCTCCTGATTAGTGACGCTGAGCGTTTTTTCAAGTACCCGTTGCCCATTTGTATGCTGTCTTTGGAAAAATGTTTATTCGGATCATTTTGTCCATTTTTAAAATTGGATTGCTTGTTTTTTGTTATTGAGTTGTATGACTTATTTATATATTTTGGATAGTGACCTCTTACATAATACATAGTTTGCACATAGTTTCTTCCATTTTGTAGGTTGCCTTTTCATTTTATTGATTGGTTCTCTTGCTATACAGAAGCTTTAAGTCTGATGTAATTTCACTTGTTCATTTCGTTGCTTGTGCTTTTGGTGTCATATCCAACACAGAGTTTCCTACACCAATGTCAAGGAACTTTCCCCCTATGTTTTCTTCTGTTTTATGATTTGGTCAATCCTTTCCTTTATTTTGTGACCTCTGTCATTTATTTCCACTCTGATGTTTGTTATTTCCTTCCTATGCTAACTTTGGGCTAAGTTTGCTCTTCTTTTTATAGTTCTTTGAGGTGTAAAGTTAGGTTATTTTGATCTTTCTTTTAATATATGCATTTATCACTATAAACTTCTAAGAACTTGTTTTTATTTAGCTTTCCATAGATTTTGATAGTGTGTGGATTTTCATTTGTTTCAAGACACTTTTTCATTTCTCCTTTGATATTTTTCTTTGGCCCTTTGGTTGTTCTCAAGTGTGTTGTTTAGTTTCCCCATGTTCGTAAATTGTCCTACTTTTTTCTTGTTGTTGAATGATAACCTGGTATGATTTTAATCCTCTTAAATATGCTAAGATTTTCTTTGTGGCCTAATATATGATCTATATTAGAGAATGTTCTATGTACATGTGAGAAAAATGTGTGTTCTGCTGCTCTTGGTTGGAATGTTCTATATATGTCTGTTAGGTTCATTTGATGGAAGTATGGTTCAAGTCCAGTGTTTCCCTGTTGATTTTCTGTCTGGATTATCTATCTATTCCTGAAAGTGGGGTATGAAGTCCTCTACTATTATTATGTTATTTTTTATTACTCTCTTCAGATCTGTTAGTGTTTAATAATATATTTGGGTGCTGTGATGTTTGGTGCAGTTCTTTTGTTTCCTTGATGACTTGACTCCATTATCATTATTTAATGACCTTTTATATCTCCCATAACATTTTTTGTCCTAACATCTATTTTGTCTCAGTATAGCTACCCTCACCCTTCTGTCTTTACTTGCATGCAATATTTTTTTCCCATTCCTTCACTTTCATCCTTTGTGTGTCCTTAAAGTTGAAGTGAGTCTTTTGTGGGCAGCATATCATTGGTTCTTATTTTTTTAATCCATCCAGTTACTCTTTGCCTTTTGATTGAATTCAATTCATTTATATTTAGAGTAATTGTTGATATATAAAGACTTACTAATGCCATGTTATTAATTGCTTTATGACTTTTTATAGTTCCATTGTTCCTTTTTATCCTCTCTTGCTGGCTACCTTTCTGGATTCATGAATTTCCCTGGTGGTATCTTCTGATTTTCTTCTCTTCATCTTTTGTGTATCTACTATAGGTTTTGCTTTGTGGTTACCATGGAGCTTACATAAAACATCTTAACAATATTAACAGTCTCATTTATGCTGATGGAAACTTAACTTTGATTATATACAAAAACTCTATCCTTTTATTTATTCCCTTTTATGTTTTTAAGGTGACAGTTTACCTCTATTTATATACCTCATTCATTAACAAATTCTAGTAGCTTTAGTTATTTTTAATACTCTTTTCCTTTCATATTTGTATTATAGCTAAGTGGTTAATATACCATCCTGTTTACAGAGTTAGTTTATGACTCTAACTATATATTAACCTTTACCAGTGTATGGTATATTTTTGTATGTTCTCATGTTACTAATTAGCATCCTTTAATTTTGGCTTGAAGAACTTTCAGTTCTTCAGTAAGGGGGGTGGGGTCTAGTGCTAATAAACTCCATCAGCTTTTATTGGCCTGGGAGTCTTTATTTCTCCTTCATTTCTGAAGGATAACATTGGTGAACCCTAGTGTTAATATCTACAGTATAGCTCAGTGCATTTTCCCAAAGCATTTAATTCATTAATGTGTTATCTACCTATCTGAATTAATGCCCCACTTTCTCTTTTTAATTTTTTTGGTCTTAACATATGGATTCAGTTCATCCTGTGAATTTACTACTATTTGTATTTTTCTATTTTTTATTTTTTATTAAGGTATTATTGATATACACTCTTATGAAGGTTTCACATGAAAAAACAATGTGATTACTACATTCATCCATATTATTGTGTCCCCCCATACCCTATTGAAGTCATTGCCCATCAGTATAGTAAGATGCCACAGAGTCACTATTTGCCTTCTCTGTGCTACACTGTCTTCCCCATGATCCCCCACACACCATGTGTGCCAATCATGATACCCCTTAGTCCCCTTCTACCTCCCTCCCCACCCGTTCTACCCCACTCCTCCCCTTTGGTAACTGCTAGTCCCTTCTTGGAGTCTGTGAGTCTGCTGATGTTTTATTCCTTCAGTTTTGCTTCGTTGTTATACAGCATTAGCAGAACAAAAAGGCATCCTATAGTATGGGAGAATATATTTGTAAATGACATATCCGACAAGGGGTTTACATCCAAAATATGTAAAGAACTCACATGGCTCAACACCTAAAAAGCAAATAACCCGATTAAAAAATGGGTGGAGAATCTGAACAGGTACTTCTCCAAAGAAGAAATTCAGATGGCCAACAGGCACATGAAAAGATGCTCCACATCACTAATTATCAGGGAAATACAAATAAAAACCACAATGAGATATCACCTCACATCAGTTAGGATGGCCAGTATCGAAAAGACTAAGAACAACAAATGCTGGTGAGGATGTGGAGAAAGGGGAACCCTCCTACCACTGCTGGTGGGAATGTAAGCTAGTTGAACCATGGTGGAAAGCAGTATGGAGGTTCCTCAAAATACTAAAAATAGAAATACCGTTTGACCTGGGAATTCCACTCCTAGGAATTTACCCAAAGAAAACATGTTCTCAGATTTGGAAAGACATATGCACCCCTATGTTTATCACAGCACTATTTACAATAGCCAAGATGTGGAAGCAACCTAAGTGTTCATCAGTAGACGAATGGATAGCAAGAGGTGTACATATACACAATGGAATACTATTCAGCCATAACAAAGAAACAAATCCTACCATTTGCATCAACATGGTTGGAGCTAGAAGATATTATGCTCAGTGAAATAAGCCAGGCAGAGAAAGACAAGTACCAAATAATTTCCCTCATATCTGGAGTATTTGTATTTCTTTTTATTTCATGGTTGTGGTGGCATCCTGCATAAAATTAATTTATCTAAAGAATGAATATAAAGTAAGCAAAAAAGTTAAATGACTATGCATTTTATACACAGCACATGTCTGTCTTATTTAATTTTAATATCTAGGTCATTTAAAAATTCTAGTATTTCATTTTAGTAATTATCACTTGAATTATGATTTCTTTGAATTGTGGTAAATACATATTTTGAACTAAAAAGCTCTCATATTTCATAAAGTTTCTTTGGTGAACATTTGCCTCTGTTACTGAAAGTTACATGTATAGGATAATGTTATTTCATTTTGAGCTACAGTATATTCCCAATACAACTCTTAACTGGGTGTGTGGGACCCTGTCCCTAACACACCAAGAAGCTTCTCTATTCCACAGTTCTCTCATTCCAACTTTTAAATTGCTTTGGGAACGGGGGAGACTTACATCAACTGTTGTATAACAAATATTTACTTTTTCACATCTGTGGACTCTGGCATTGTTTGTTGACCCTGACCTTAATTCAGAATGCTGACATAAATACTAAGAAGAAAGTAACTGGTTTTTCTAGGAGTTGGGAATAATTTATCAGTATAAAGGTAGGTCTTGAATACTATGAAACTGTATCTTTTCATTCCATAATTAAAGCTATTATTAAACAATGACTCAAAATGTGAACAGCAGAGGCAATACAGCTACTAGCTTATTATTCCCAAATAGCTATGATTTATTATCATTGTTATTATGTGTATAATACCTGATAATCCATAAAGCAGTTTCATATACTAAGCTGACTTTTTCTCAAAACAAGCCTGTGCAAAAAGCAAGGCAGGATTCATACCACCATTTCACAAATGAGAAAACTGAGACTATATATTAGAGGAAAAGAACCTGAAACCTAGATTTTGCTTCTGAGTCACAAGTACTTTTTCATTAGCCTAACCTCTTGCTGTATCCATTGAAGTAAGTGCTAGGGGATGCTTCTCTACTTGCATTGTACATACATTGATGAATTTGCTATCAGAAGGCATCTTGTTAGTACTGACTGAAATATTCTTAAAAAAAATTCAGAGCCTACTGCAAATTAATAATTTGGGCATATTGAAATTTTCTTGGCTATGAATTTACAAATAGTGCACACAATAATTGCTTACAAGCCTAGAAAGTAAACTTTAAGCTATTTAGTCAAAACCCATCATTTTGTGTGGCCTCTTTGTTAGGCCTTAGGTGTAGAGGGATGAGCAAGACAGACAAGCTCCTTCCCGCATGTCTCTTGTTATCTTATAATAAACAAAAGAACCAATTTAAATTTCTAGGAGAAGAACAAGGGCAACAAGACAGGCCTTGCTCATGGTAGATTTGAACTGGTGAGGCAATTTCTACCTAGGAGGAGAAGGCTTGGAGCAGATAGGAGACTTAAGATACACTGTCATTTATACTTTCCTAGGAAGGGAAGCCAATCTAGGCTCTCCAGGCCTGGCCCTGAAAGGGGCTGGATCTGGAACATCACTACATTTCCTGGGAAGTTAGTGTTTTCTGTCTTCTTTTGCATTCACGCCTGGGCTGATCAAAGTGCTCCTGTCTCCTATCTAAGGCCATCCTTGGCCAGTTTTTTTCCCCACTTGGGAAGAATTTTAATTTATCCTAAGAAGTAGTGTAGAGTGAATAAATTATTTTGACGAAAGTGGAGTCAATTTTATTAGTCAATCCAACAGCCCTGAACCTTCCTCTAAAACAAGAAGTACCAAGTCCTCAAGGCTTAATCATTACCTTGTAAATTGTTAACTAAGTACAGTCAAGTTTTGTCTTTATGACCTCAAATATATCTGTGGTCTCACTGGCCATTTTCTGTTGTTGACTCATGTTTTCTATAGAGCTTTTAATGCTAAAAGTACTGGAAAGAGAATGGGCTTTGGATTTTTTCTCTGCCCATTTTTAGCTATATGACCTCAACCAAGAGAACTAATTTCAAGCACGGTATGTATCTAGCACATAAGATAGTACAATGGAAGTTGTTTGAATAAATAGTAGGTGTTTTTCATTTAAGTAAATTAAATGTTTTTTAAAGGCTTTTACTGAATAAACATACCTGAAAAATTGCTTTGAGGCTCAATTTTCTCAACTCTAAATTGGAGATTCAGTATTTTCTCATTTGGGCCTTTTATCCAAAAAGAAATTTTCTACTTGGTTTTCTTTAATGCAGTTGCTTCTGAAGTGAGAATCCCTCTGTTGAATTTGGCTTCTGACTTGAAGGCATTATACACTGTGGAGAAATCTTCCCACCTATCATCACACAGCAAACTGAATGTTACAGTGAGGAACTTAGCTTATATTGACATTCTTAAAACTTAGCCTACCTGAGCCCAGAACTTACAGTTTTGTTTAACCCAAAAACTGGTGGTGATTAGGAAAAGATGATTTTTTTTGGTGTGCCTATCATAATTAATGATAACCTAGTTAGTATAAACATTTTTATTCTTTGTGTCATTGTATTTTCTCAAAAACCTCATAAAGTCAAACTGTACTATACCAAGTTTGGAGGGTAACTAAAATCACAGGGTCTAAAAATTCACCTGTGCTCAGTGCTTCTAATAACAGCCCCTTCCCTAGACAAAGAAATGTCAATTTCTCAGCTTGACTTTTGCACCTTTGTATATGCTTGCTTCATTTACCTTTGCAAACGTGCTTTCCATAGTACCTCCCCAGACACTCCCTTTTCTGAAAAGGAGGTACTGCCACTATGCTTATTCCTGAACTGCTCAACCTTATCTCCCTTCTGGGACATCCCTCTTCTCTTACAAACCTGCCTCATCCTATTCATGCTTGCAGATCCCACCTAAATCTGAGATTCTTCAAAACTCTCTCTTGACTTGTTTATATCTCATTAACCTCTTCCTTCTGGAATACAATATTTACTGGTCAGATCTCCAGGTAATTTATATACACATAAAAACTTTGAAAGACTGAAATAGGTGATTCTTCATTATTCCATCAAGGCCCAAATCTCTGTATAGCAATTGGTGGGAAAAAAGGGTATAATAACTCTTGGTGTTGTGGCCCAAAGAGGTATAGAGTTCACTGGCAAAGATGAGCTTCAAGCTGTGCTTTTTACTTATACATTGGATAACTTTGGCCATATTCTTTGACATTTGAAAAAAATAAAAATAATGAGATTTATTTGTTTTTTGTAAAGTATAAAGTGCTACATACACATATACAAAAACAAATATTTAAGTACTGTTACTGTGTTCTCAGGTTTGCTTAAATAAATAGGTTATGAAGAATAAGTCTGAAGCCACAGAATAACACAAATAAAGAGAGACTGTTGTTCTTCAATGGTTGTCCATCATATACATGCAAAGCTCATCTACAGCTAGTCTTGTATTAGGAAATAACAAAATAGGAGGAATGGGCTGTGATTATGAGATCAACAACTAACTGCATTTTAGCAGATATTAAATTGCAGTGTGTATGGTTCAGTTTGTTCTGATCAAATGTCTGCTGTATAAAATACACAGAATTAAACTGATTCAAAAGAGATTTATAAAGTCAGCAGTCAAATATGCATACAAATCGAGCTTGCTTTAAAATTTTGAACATTTCTGCTAAACACTGAATCAAAATTCCAGTCCTTGTTGAATTCTCTTTTGTTTTCCCCACCACTCTCTCTGACCTGATTAAATGAAGAAATCAGGTTTGTTGTCTAAAATATTCTATTGTCTAAAGTAAGTAGAAAACTCACCTTCAGGGTGTCTTCAGCAGTAGGGAAAATGCTTCTGAATTTGCTTCTGATAATAGTTCTTCACGCATTAGACAAAGGGCATAGAAACTCTCAATGTCCCAATATCACTGCATTCTAGGCACAAACTTGAAGATAACAGATGATAGAACTTCAAAGAAAACACTTTCTATTTCACCGTAGAGTTATGCCTATTCAAGACATTTGCTACGTTTCTCCTTGGCAGTGAAAATATGTTATGTTTTCCTTTGATATCCTGAAAGCTGGGACATGGATGGGACAAACAAGACTTTTGTGAAAGAATTCATTCTTCTGGGACTCTCTGGTTACCCACAACTTGAAATAATTTTCTTTGCTGTAATTCTAGTAATGTATCTAGTAATTCTAATTGGCAATGGTGTTCTTATCATAGCAAGCATCTTTGATTCCCATCTTCACACCCCCATGTACTTCTTCTTGGGCAACCTCTCTTTCCTGGATATCTGCTATACATCATCCTCTGTCCCTTCAACTCTGGTAAGCTTAATCTCAAAGAAAAGAAACATTTCCTTCTCTGGATGTGCAGTACAGATGTTTTTTGGGTTTGCAATGGGGTCAACAGAGTGTTTGCTCCTTGGAATGATGGCCTTTGACCGCTATGTGGCCATCTGTAACCCTCTAAGATACTCCATCATCATGAGTAAGATGGTGTATGTGCTGATGGCTTCTGTGTCATGGCTCTCTGGTGGAATCAACTCAATTGTGCAAACATCTCTTGCAATGCTGTTGCCTTTTTGTGGGAATAATATTATCAATCATTTCTTATGTGAGATACTAGCTGTCCTTAAGCTAGCTTGTGCTGATATATCCCTCAACATTGTGACCTTAGCAGTGTCAAATATGGCATTTCTGGTTCTTCCACTGGTGGTCATTGTTTTCTCCTATATGTTCATCCTCTACACCATCTTGAGAATGAACTCAGCCACAGGGAGACGCAAGGCCTTTTCCACCTGCTCAGCACATCTGACTGTGGTAATCATATTTTATGGTGCCATCTTCTTTATGTATGCCAAACCTAAGTCTCAAGATCTCCTTAGGGAAGATAATGTGCAAGCTGTGGAGGGTCTTGTTTCCGTGTTTTATGGGGTAGTAACTCCCATGCTAAATCCTATAATCTACAGCTTGAGAAATAAAGATGTAAAAGCTTCTGTGAAATATTTGCTGTGTCGGAAAGCTGTTAACCAATAAGACCAAAAGGAAATATGAGTTGTTAGTTGTTAGAAATGCCATAATCGGGCAATCATTGAGGACCTTCTTTGGGGAATGGAAAGTTTATATAGAGATTTTTTATTCTTTTTCTTCACTAGCCCAGTTTAGCTACAATTACTGAGGACAGAAGTCTGCTATAAATTCATATTCTAATAGGTTTTGACCCATATCTCACAAAGACAATGAATTCTTTTAGAATCTTATCCCTGGTGATATAATATATGAAATGAGTGGTCTGGAGTACTGTGTGGCAATGCAGTTGCAAATATCACATAAGCTACGTAAATAGGCAAGAGTATAAATTCTGCTCTATCACAAATTGCTTAAAATAATACTGGGAAAAATGGGTGGGAAGGGAGGGATAAAAGGGAAAAAGGGGCATTACGATTAGCAGACATAATGTTGGGGGGGGCACGGGGAGGGCTGTACAACTCAGAGAAGACAAGTAGTGATTCTATAGCATCTCACTACGCTGATGGACAGTGACTGTAATGGGGTTGGTGGGGGGGGACCTGATGAAGGGGTATTTTAATAACCATAATATTGCACATGTAATTGTAGATTAATGATACCAAAATAAATTATTAAAAAAATAATACTGGGAAAGTTATTTATCCTTTTTAAACTGTTGTTTCCTTATTTGTAAATAAGAGTAATAAAACACTGCTCCTGGCATTCTTATAAAGATAACACATTGCAGAAGGCACCTGGCATAGTGCCAAGTTCATCATAGTTGAGTTTGACTTTTCCTGTTGACTCAGAATTTAGGTATTGATGTTATGACTTCAAATTGAAGATAAATGACACACATTAGTGACTTTTTTTTTAAGCTACCAGTTATTAGGGTCAAGAATCTCTCCCTTAAGTCTGCCTGTTAATATCAATGACCACTCCTCCTGTCCTTTGTCCCCGTATGTAAAACGGTGCTGCAAAGAGCCTCTTGAAGTTTTGGGTGCCTGCAAAGAGTACTGAAGACTACCTTAATGAATAGAGGTTTGCTGAGCTTTTTTCTTTCCAGGCTGTAGACTGAGCAGAGGAGATAGTCTAGAAGGGGACTGAAGAATGATGGGTATTTAGGCCTAAAAATAACCAAATTTAAGTTTGCCTAAAATGTTCTACTGCCTCCTACAGATGACCACTGCTAACATTTTTATTATGCCTTACTAATTTGGAGTCAAAATAAATCATTTTTATGTTGCTTTATTTTGATGTACCATGTGCATTTGAAATTGCTACTTTCAAAGGTTTTTTTAATGTGTGCAAATCTTTAGGAGTCACAGAATAAATTCTTGAAAATATACTTGCTAGGCCAGTTTACATGGCTTTTTTATTTATCTTGCTAAATTATATTCCCTCCCCTCCCCCAAATCATATTATATTCTGTCAGTGCCACTGTAAGTGTTTCCTTGCAGATTTGGTCTGTGTGTGTATGTGTGTTTATATATATATGTTTTTCATTCGGGAAACTTTTAATAATCATATAATGAAAGCTAATAATTTAATGAACCGTCATGTACCAATCATGCAGTTTAAAGATTAATTCATTGTTTCATCATTATCTATACTCACTTATCCCCTTAGGTTTTTAAGCAAGTACTATATATATATGTGTGTGTGTAAATAATTTTTATTTTGAAATAATTTCAGACTTACAGAAAAGTTGCAAGAACCACACTAGGAATTTTCTTTAAGCCTTCACTCAGAATCTTCAGATAGTAGCATCTTATTACATTTATTTTATCATTTTTCTCTCTCTCTGTTATATACATATGTGTGTGTGTGTTATATATATAAAATATCTATATCTGTATCTCTCTCTCTCTCTCTCTCTCTCTATATATATATATATATATATATACATATGTTTGAAAGGAGGGTGCAAATATTATGTTTCTGTTTCTTTATTCTTGAACATTTCATTCTGTCTTTTCTAAAATCCTTCAAAGACATTGTTTTACCATAACCAGAATATAATTATTGACATGATGAAATAATGCAGTTTAGTTTAACAATCAGCAAATAATGACCCTGGGCCACATCTGGCCGACCACCTGTTTTTGTGTGGTTCACAAGCTAAGAATAATATTTATATTCTTAAACTGTTGAAAGAAATTAAAATAATGATAATACTATATGGAACATGAAAATTATATGAATATAAAACTTGAATGTCTATAAGGTTTCAAGAAAACTTTTTATTTTATAGATAATTATAGACTCATAGAAAATTACAAAAATGATATATAGAGTATAATTTACCCTTCAGCCCACTTAACCCAATAGTGACATCTTACAGTAGTTCAATATCAAAACAACAAAAATGACATTGGTTCAATACTACTAATTATACTACAGAACTTAACTGTTTACACCAGTTTTCATGTATTCTTGTTTGTGCAGTGCTATGCAATTTTATTCTATGTACAGATTCTTGTAAAGCATCACCACAATCAAAATATCCCTATTTCATTACTACCAATGAACTCCTCTTGCTACCCTGTGATGTTGATTTTCTGTGTCAGGTGTGCTAGGCTATGATACCCTGTTGTTTGGTCTGACACTAGCCTAGATATTGCCACAAAGATAGTTTTTAGATGTGACTAACATTTAAGTCAGTAGACTGAGTAAGCAGGTTACTCTCCATAATGCAAACCTCATCCAGTCAGTGGAGACCCTTAAGAGAAAAGACTGAGATCCCCAGAAGGAAAAGGAAGTCTGCTTCCAGACTGCCGTCAGGCTCAGGACTGTAACACTGACTCTTGCTGGAATTTCCAGCCTGCCCCATAGATTTCAGACTTGCCAGCTCTGACAGT
Source organism: Smutsia gigantea (assembly GCA_032199065.1). Lineage (NCBI taxonomy): Eukaryota > Metazoa > Chordata > Mammalia > Pholidota > Manidae > Smutsia > Smutsia gigantea. Next base: position 72,387 of record JAVSCE010016886.1, read on the forward strand.
CACATGAGTCAGTTCCTTAAAATAAATCTCTCTCTCTCATTGGCACTCTTTGTTTCTCTATAAACATCCTATTGGTTTGATTTTGTTTCTCTGGAGAACCCTAATACATACTCCTTTATATTTGCACCCTCATTTGACCCTATCCTCTGGTAAACACTAATTTTCTCTTCTCTATCTCTATAGTCATTAATAAAGTTTCAATTAAACATAGCATGCTCATTTGTTTACATATCTTCTATTTTCAGGCTACAGTGGCAGATTAATAGAAAGTTACTTTTTTTCCAAGTTGAGGATTCAGTGTAAAATTAAGTGCTGTACCTAGTGGTCATGTGTTTTTACTTTCCTTTAATTTGTAATGGTTACTAGCCTATCTTTGTTTTTCATGACCTAAACGTATTTATAGGCCAGTTATTTTGTAGAATTTCCTTCAAATTGTATTTTGTTTCTTCATGCTGAGATTCATATTATGCATTTTTTGGCAAGTATAACAAATTTTTTTTTTGCCTTCAGCATCTTATATCAGAAGACACATGATATTTATTTATTGTAAGTATTAACATCAATCACGGGCTAAGATGGTGCATATGAGATTTCTGTAAGATCCCCTTTTTCATTGATAAGTATCTTGTGAAATTCTATGAATATCGTATTCCTCAACACATTTATACCACCATTTAGCATTGATTGATGATTCTTACCTAAATCAGTTCTTTTTCTCATTATAGTTGATATACAATATTATATTGGTTTCCAGTAAACAGCACAGTGATTCATCAGTTACACCCATCATTAAATCCTCACACAACTAATGCAGTTACTGTCTGTTAGCATAGATTACCTGAATCAATTCTAACTATCATGTTTGTCACTTGGTAATTTTCTAACACCATCCTTTCTTCTACATTAATTCATTGGCATTATATTCTAAGGAATAGCTTTATAAATAAATAACTCATGTATTTATTTATCCATTAACATATTTAAATCCATTTGACCTCACAACTTCTTCTTTTATTCTGTGGGTTACAATTCATTCATTATTACTATTGTTAATTTTGTTGCTCAGTTTGGCTTGAATTTTGCCAATGCCTTACCTTCAAGCTTGCTTCTGTATTCTTTTGAAATGTGTCCACAGTTCTTTGAGCACTTCCTTACTTTCCCTTACTTTCTTGCAAAATAAAGTATTTCCAGCTCATCTTGTACTTTCCCATCTAAGTTCTTAGACACTGTCATTTCTCCAATAGCCATCGTTTCTCTTAATGGAGAGTGTACTTAGAAACCCAAACACATTGCTACCAGGGTGTCATTCTTTCTAGACCATCTGAAGAATTACAGTTATGAAATATATGTATTTATATACTTAGATCCATACCTATTTTAATATCTATCTATACCTATATAAAACCATTAGTTTATACTGATACATTCAAATTCAGTTCATCACTAAAAGTTTCATTCTGTATTTCCCCTTTTTCTATTTGTACTTTCCACCTCCATCAGTCATATATTTGCAGGGCAAAAAGCAAGTGCTGTGGAAATAAAAATCACCCGTAAATAAAGCCAAGAAATTTCCAGAGATCAGAAAGGCCTAGGAATTTTGATTTCCTCCCAATTAGAATAGAGAGACCTTCATATTCAGTAGAGAACCAGAAGGGTCACATCCTAGATTATGGGGCTAAAGTATCCATGTAATAAAAGCTGTTTTTAGATTTGTCTTTAAAGTTATTTTTTAAAGTTTGAAAAGGATTATACTAATCTGTAAGTAACTCAATTTGTTTCCATAACAAAGTACAACACTCTAACAAATTTTAAAGAAGACAAGCAAACCCGGCACTTAACAAAGTAAATTTCATAATATCTGGCATCCAGTAAAAAATTTCATTATGTAAAGAAGCTAAGTAATGTAACCTAGAGTAAAATCAGTCAATAGGCAGAGACTGAGAAATGGCAGAGATAATGGGATTAGAGGACAAAGTATTTAAATGAGCTGTTATAAATATAGTAAATATGCTGAAGTATTTCAAATTAGACAGGAATATAATATGAGGGAATGGGAAAAAATACACCATTTTGAGAGATAAAAGATATAGCACATTAAATTTTTACTGAGTGGGGTTAATAGCAGAATAGAACCTGCAGAAGTAATGATTAGTGAACTTGAAGACATAATATAAAATACCCTAAATATACCACAGAAGTACTCTATACAATATGAACACTGGGAAAGCTGTGGAAAATGTTGGACAGTCCAACATAGATATATTTTAAGATCTAGAATGAGAAGAGAGGAGATGAAAAAAAATATATATATATTTGAAGAGATAATAACTGAAATTTCCCAAACTTTATGGTTATGGAAGCTATAAATCTAAAGATGCAGTGTGCTTAAAGATGGCAGTGTGAGAAGTGAGACAGAAACCTCCTCCCAAAACCACATATAATATGAAAATATAGCAAATACAACTAATCATGAAAGAGTGACAGGAAAAAAGACTGCAACAGACTGTGTACATCTTGGGAAAAGAGAAGACCTCAGGCAAAGGATAAAGTAGAAAAGCCACTCTCCAGCTGGACCCAAGCTCTTCCCCCACTGCAGTTCACCCAGGGAGGAAGAGAAAGGGAGTGGGAAGGGTGTGGATGCCTAAGACTGCAGAACATCAGCCCTGTAAATCTGCTCTGGGAGCACAAAACTACATGACATGTGCTCTGGAGATTAGTGGGGTTGGAAAGCTAAGACAGGTGGAACACTCAGAGAGACGGAGATTCCAGCCACTTGTGGAGAACAGGTACCACAACTGGCTGCTCTGGGCAGGCACTCTGACAGACTTCCCAAAAGTGAGAGGGCTGTTCCTAAAGGAACAAGGATTGCACAGAGCTTGCTGCTCAGAAGAAAGAAAAGGGACAAGAATTGCACAGAGCTTGCTGCTCAGGAGAAAGAACAGGTGGACAAAACTGACTCAGTGCACTCAGCTCAGCAGGTTGGGAACTTTCAGGAGCCTCAGGTGCTCCATCCCCCTGGCTGGCTACACAGCTCCAATGCCCCACACCGCATATGCATCCTGCTGCTCCTTCCTCAGGGGGCCAGCACCAGGCCAGCGGGAGGGCGGCCCTGCCTATGGTAGCTACAGGGGCATAGCATAGAGGCTCCTCTCTGGGCACTTGACTCACTAGCCCTGGCAGTGGCTAGCCCTTCTCCCTGGCTTCTTTATCATTTTTCTCATTCTCACTGTTTTTCAGCAATGTTAAGATGCCTTTTGTTGTGGTGTTCTTCACATTTATCCTATTGTTATCATGAGGTTCTTGCATGTTTAGATTTATTTATTTATTTATTATTATTTTAGTCAAAATTTTATTTTTTAGATCTGGCATTTTTATTTGCATTCACATATTAATCCACTTCTCACTCATAGCAAATTTTCATTCCTTTTTAAAAAATATTAAATTTTATATATTTTTTATTAAGTTATCATTGACATACGCTCTTATGAAGGTTTCACATGAAAAACATTGTGGTTGCTGCATTCATCCATATTATCAAGTCTCCCCTTCCCCACCCCATTGCAGTCGCTTTCCATCAGTGTAGTAAGATCACACAGAGTCACTGCTTGTCTTCTCTGTGCTACACTTGTTCCCTGTGACCCCACCACACACCACGTGTGCCAATCGTAATGCCCCTCAATTCCCTTCTTCCTCCTTTCCCCCCCGTCCTCCTCCACCCCACCCCTTTGGTAACTGCTAGTCCCTTCCTGGAGTCTGTGAGTCTGCTGCTGTTGCCTTCCTTCAGTTTGTGCTTTGTTCTTATACTCCACAGATGAGTGAATAGAAAAGATTTGAAACTTGTGTTTCTCCGCCTGGCTTATTTCTGTGAGCATAATACCCTCTAGCTCCATCCATGTTGTTGCAAATGGTAGGATTTGTTTTCTTCTTATGGCTGAATAATATTCCATTGTGTATATGTACCACCTCTTCTTTATCCATTCATCTACCGATGGAAACTTAGGTTGCTTCCATATCTTGGCTATTGTAAATAGTGCTGCAATAAACATAGGGGTGCTTATATCTTTTTGAATCAGGGATCATGTTTTCTTCATGTAAATTCCTAGGAGTGGAATTTCTGGGTTAAATGGTATTTCTGCTTTTAGTTTTTTGAGGAACCTCCATATTGCTTTCCACAATGGTTGAACTAATTTACATTCCCACCAGCAGTGTAGGAGGGTACCTCTTTCACTGCATCCTCACCAGAATTTGTTATTGCTTGTCTTATGGATGTTGGCCATCCTAACTGGTGTGAGGTGATATCTCATTGTGACTATGTGGAGCATCTTTTCATGTGCCTGTTGGCCATCTGAATTTTTTCTTTGGAGAGGTGTCTTTTCATATCCTCTGCCCATTTCTTAATTGGGTTATTTGCCTTTTTGGGTGTTGAGGCATGTGAGTTCTTTATATATTTTGGATGTTAACCCTTTATCAGATTATGTCGTTTATGAATATATTCTCCCATACTGTAGGACACCTTTTTGTTCTACTGATGGTATCCTTTGCTGTAAAGAAGTTTTTAGTTTGATGTAGTCCTATCTGTTCATTTTTTATTTTGCTTACCTTGCCTGAGGAGACTGTGTTCAGGAAAAAGTTGCTCATGCTTATATTCAAGAGATTTTTGGCCATGTTTTCTTCTAAAGTTTTTTGGTTTCATGACTTACATTCAGGTCTTTGATCTTTCCAGTTTACTTTTGTGTATGTAGTTAGACAGTAATGCAGTTTCATTCTCTTACATGTAGCTGTCCAGTTTTGCCAACACCAGTTGTTGAAGAGACTGTCATTTCCCCATTGTATATCTATGGTTCCTTTGTCGTATACTAATTGGCCATTATATGTGGGCTTATATCTGGACTCTTGATTCTATTCCATTGCTCTAAGGGTCTGTTCTTATGACAGTACCAAGTTGTCTTGATTACTGTGACTTTGTAGTAGAGCTTGAAGTCGGGGTGCATATTCCCTTGGCTATTCAGGGTCTTTTGTGGTTCCATATGAATTTTAGAATGATTTGTTCTAGTTCATTGAAGAATGCTGTTGGTATTTTTATAGGGATTGCACTGAATCTGTAGATTGCTTTAGGCAGGATGGCCATTTTGACAATCTTAATTCTTCCTATCCATGAGCATGGGATGTATTTACGTTTATTGGTGTCTTCTTTAATTTCTCTCATGAGTGTCTTCTAGTTTTCAGGGTATAGGTCTTTCACTTCCTTGTTTAGGTTTATTCCTAGGTATCTTATTCTTTTTGATGCAATTGTGAATGGAATTGTTTTCCTGATTTTTCTAACTGGTAGTTCATCATTAGTATGTAGGAATGCAACAGATTTCTGTGTATTAATTTTGTATCCTGCAACTTTGCTGAATTCAGTTATTAGTTCTAGTAGTTTTGGAGTGGATTCTTTAGGGTGTTTTATGTACAATATCATGTCATCTACAGTGATAGTTAACTTCTTCCTGACCAATCTGGATGCCTTTTATCTTTGTGTTGTCTTATTGCTGTGGCTAGGACCTTCAGTACTATGTAGAATAAAAGTGGGGTGAGTGGGCATCCTTGTCTTATTCCCGATCTTAGAGGAAATATTTTCAGCTTTTTGCTGTTAAGTATGATGTTGGCTGTGGGTTTGTCATATATGGCCTTTATTATGCTGAGGTACTTGCTGTATATACCCATTTTGTTGAGAGTTTTTGTCAAGAATGGATGTTAAATTTTGTCAAATGCTTTTTCAGCATCCGTGGAGATGATCATGTGATTTTCGTCCTTCTTTTTGTTGATGTGGTGGATGATGTTGATGAATTTTCTAATATTGTGCCATCCTTGCAACCCGGAATAAATCCCACTTGACCATGATGTATGATCTTTTTGATGCATTTTTTATTTTCGTTTGCTAATATTTCATTGAGTACTTTTGCAACTGTGTTCATCAGGGAAATTGGTCTGTAATTTTCTTTATGGTATCTTTGCCTTGTTTTGGTATTAGGGTGATGCTGGACTCATAGAATGAGTTTGGAAGTATTTCCTCTCATCTTCCAGTTTTTGGTAAACTTTAAGGAGGATGGGTTTTAGGTCTTCTCTAAATGTTTGATAAAATTCAGTGGTGATGCCATCTGGTCTGGGGATTTTGTTCCTGGGTAGTTTTTTGATTACCAGTTCAATTTCATTGCTGGTAATTGGTCTGTTCAGATATTCTTATTCCTCCTGGATCAGGTTTGGAAGTTTTTATTTTTCTAGAAAGTTGTCCATTTCTTCTAGATTATCCAATTGGTTAGCATGTAATTTTTAATAGTATTATCTTCTAATAATTCTTTGTATTTCTGTTGTGTCTGTAGTGATTTTTTTCTTTCTCATTTCTGATTTTGTTTATGTGTGTGGACTCATTTTTTCTTGATAAGACCGGCTAGGGGTTTATCTATTTTGTTTATTTTCTCAAAGAATGAGCTCTTGGTTTCATTGATTCTTTCTATTGTTTTATTCTTTTTGATATCATTTATTTCTTCTCTGATCTTTATTATGTCCCTTCTTCTACTGAATTTGGGCCTCATTTGTTCTTCTAGTTTCATTCATTGTGAGTTTAGACTGTTCATTTGGGATTGTTCTTCTTTGTTGAGATAGGCAGGTACTGCTATATACTTTCCTCTTAGATCTGCCTTTGCTGCATCCCACAGAAGTTGGGGCATTGAACTGTTGTTTTGCTTTTTCTCCATATATTGCTTATTCTCTGTTTTAACTTGGTCTTTGATCCATTGATTATTTAGGAGGATGTTGTTAAGCCTCCATATGTTGGTGGGCCTTTTTGTTTTCTTTGCACAATTTATTTCTTGTTTCATTCCTTTGTGATCTGAAAAGTTGGTTGGTACAATTTCAATCTTTTTGAATTTACTGATTCTCTCTTTGTGGCCTAGTATGTGATCTATTCTGGAAAATGTTCCATGTGCTCTTGAGAAAAATGTGTATCCTGTTGCTTTTGGGTGGAGTGTTCTGTAGATGTCTATTAGGTCCGTCTGTTCTAATGTGTTGTTCATTGCCTCTGTCTCCTTACTTATTTTCTGACTGGTTGCTCAGTCTTTTGGACTGAGTGGTGTGTTGAAGTCTCCTAAAATGAATGCATTGTATTCTATTTCCCCCTTTAATTCTGTTAGTATTTGTTGCACATATTTGGGTGCTCCTTTGTTTGGTGCATAGAAATTTATAATGGTTATATCCTCATGTTGGACTGACCCCTTTATCATTAAGTAATGTCCTTCTTTTTCTCTTGTGACTTTCTTTGTTTTGAAGTTTCTTTTGTCTGATAAAATACTGTGACTCTTGCTTTTTTTCCCCCCCTATTATTTCCCTGAAACATGTTTTTCCGCTCCTTCTCCTTTAGTCTGTGTATGTATTTGGGTTTGAAGTCTCTTGTAGACAGCATATAGATGGGTCTTGCTTTTTCATCCATTCAGTAACTCTATGTCTTTTGATTGCTGCATTCAGTCCATTTACATTTAGGGTGATTTTTGAAAGATATGTACTTATTGCCATTGCAGACTTTAGATTTGTGGTTACCAAAGGCTGGAGGGCAACTTCTTCATGATCTAACAGTCTAACTTAACTTACTTATTATGCTATTATAAGCACAATCTAAAAATTCTTTTTCTTTCTCCCTTCTTTTTCTTCCTCCTTCATTCTTTATATGTTACATGTCATATTCTGTACATTTTATGTACCCTTGACTGACTTTGGGGATAGTTGATTTAATTTTGCATTTGCTTAGTAATTAATTGGTCTACTTCCTTTTCTGTGGTTTCATTTTCTCTGGTGACAGCTATTTAGCTTTAGGAGTCCTTCCATCTAGAGCACTCCCTTTAAAATACACTGCAAAGACAGTTTGTGGGAGGTAAATTCCCTCAACTTTTGCTTATCTGGAAAGTGTATAATCCCTGCTTCAGATTTAAATGATAATCTTGCTAAGTAGAGTATTCTTGGTTCAAGGCCTTTCTGTTTCATTGCATTAAATATATCATGCCACTCCCTTTTGGCCTGTAAGAGTTCTGGTTAGAAGTCTAAAGAGAGCCTCATGGGCTTTCCTTTGTAGGTGATCTTTTTTCTCTCCCTAGCTGCTTTTAATAGTCTGTCCTTATCCTTGATTTTTGCCATTTTAATTATTATATGTCTTGGTGTTGTCTTCCTTGGGTGTCTTATGTTGGAACATCTGTGCACCTCCATGGCCTGAGAGACTATTTCCTTCCCCAGACTGGGGAAGTTTTCAGCAATTATTTCCTCAGAGGCTTTCTGTGACTTTTTCTCTCTCTTCTTCTTTTGGTACCCCTACATTGCAAATACCTTTGAACTCCCAATAATTGTACTGAGATATGTGTCTGTCAGAGTTGGTTATGCTGAGCTTATTTTTTTAGGTGGACACTTTTAGTTCTTTATTTACAAAAAGTGCTTCTGGGCTTCTGGGTTTAACTTTTAAATATTGATCCTATTTCATTGGGAAATTTCTTTTTTAGAGTCTCAAATGCTATGTATTTGTAAAAGAAACAATGTTCCTCTTTGCTTATGTTTCATTTCAGCCACTTTTGGATACATTTTCTTTATCTTATTTTCATTGTGTTGATTTCTTCCATGCCTTTCTTTAATGCCCTTATTAAATTTCATTTCAATCTATTTTACATTGGTACTTTATTTAAGCCTTAATTTCTAAGATGGTTTTGTCTTTTAATTATTATTTCCTTTGTTCAATAAATTCTCTTTTCATTTCTTTCTGGTACATTATTTGGTCAATTTCTTTTTTGATTCAAAATGGTTTTTAACTCCTTCAAATGCTTATTTGAAGAGAATGACATTAATTTGTAGTATTGTGTTATAGTTTTAGTTTGCTTTTTTTCTTTTTTTGAGGATGAGGGGCAATGTTTTCTGTCATCTGAGGCACCTTGATTCTCATTGTCTTTTTTATTTTATAGTAGCTTTGAATATAGTGTACTTTCATCATTCATTTCATGATTTGAACTAGTTTATAAGATTTGTAGGTCAAGAGTGCCCTCATCTGTCTGTGTTGTGAAGTAGAATTTCCTTAAATGATTGTTTTGGTTTCCTTCTCACCTACCATTCTGCTACTGCAGAAATGGAGGGAACTTTTTAACACCATTAGCTTGCTAACACCACTTTGTCCTTTTTCCTGAGAGTTCTCTGACCCTCCTCCTCTTTCTCTTCCTTTATCTTATTTGACTAAGTAGGAAGGAGTTGTATGCCATTTGATATTTTAGAATATTTTTTTTTTGCATGACTTCAATTTTCCTTTGTGCACTTCTTTGCTCTTTTTACTTCCAAACCTCCAAAAGTGCCTCTCTCTTCCTTTGTACTTACTTTTACCAAAAAAAGCCATGGCTTTAAAGCTCATACACATGTTGTGTCTCACCTGTATTAAGGGCTCTGTCTCTCCGAATTTCTGAGTTTATTAGAGTTTATTTGCATAACAATGAGATTGAACATATTTTCATGTATTCATTTTCTATACTGTGTCTTAGTTTATGATTGTTCTTTATTATTTGATTACCCATTTTTTATTTGGGTTTCAATTGGAAATTGGAAGTAAGTGAATTGTAAATTCCTTTTGTTTTTGTAAGAATTCTTAATATGTTAAAGTTATATCACTATCTCATACATACTGCAGTTAAAATTTTTTTTCAATACCTTTAATGTGCTTTTACAATTTTGGGTTTATTATGTTACTTGATTATTTTTCTGTGATAATTTCTATTCAATTATTATTTATAGAGAAACTATTGCTTATTATATATTATTGCATAACCAGGTAACTAAATGAACATTTTTCTACTAATAATAGGCTTTCCGTTTGTATTTCTTAGTTTTTCTTTTTTTTGAAACATTGGCTATTAGTACTGATAACTTTCTCTTCTACTCCTATACTTTTACTCAGAAGTTTGCAATTTCATGAATTTGCATGAATTAGATTTTCCATAATAATTAATACTAGGTAATATGGTATTAGAAACTACCCAGATGTTGGCCCTTTCACAGGAATGATTAATCTGCTTTATTTAATATTATTTATGATATGACTTTGGTTTGAAAGCATATTTCCTTATTATTCAAAAATCTCCCATTGCAATAGGATTTTCAGATTAATTCATAATATTCATAACATTTTGTCCATTTAAAAGTCGCTCCATAGATGTGATTTTACTGACTGTACTGTTCAAAATTTAATGTACTTCTGTTTTTCTCTTTATATTTAGATGGGCTTACTAAAGATGAATTTACTGCCAATATTCCATGAATTCACCTTGGTTTATTTTTCTTTTCTTCCAAAACCTGCTTTTGGTTCATTTGACAAATATTTAAAGTACTCATGTATTTTCAACATCAGTTGAAGAAACTGATGATATAGTATAGTACAGGTTTGAAGTAGCAGGTGTTCTTATAAGACTTCATTTTACAAGTGGAAACACACTACCTAAATAATCAAACATTAGGTAATATCATTTGACATATATGATAGTACCATGAATAAATAAAGCTGAATCAAGTGCTAGATGCCATTTTAAATAGAAGCTCTTACTGTCATTAATTTCTTCTCCTTTCCTTAGTTTGTTTTTTTATGTATATTTTGTCCTTAAAATAATTAGTTAGCTTCTGTGTGTTTATACCTTTTAATTATCAACCTATTGAAAACTATTGGACTTGTCTGTGGCTTGCTACAGCTTGAGTTTCCTGAATTGTAATTCGTCTGCTATTCCTGAATAAACTCAGTTTCTGGTAATTTGAGCTTGCCTCAGTTTATCTTTTATTTACGTTAATACTAGGTTATTTGGCCCCTTTAGAGAATCCTACAGACTTTACGAGTTGATGGTTACTTTTACAAGGTGATGGTTAATTGGTGGCTCACTAGACTTCGTCTGCTGTGAAAGGGATTAATGGAAAGGTTTTAGCAGGGCCCTTAATTCTACAAACAACTGATAGTGTGGAATAATGAAAAGAGTGATGACATTAAAGTTACACAGGATGGAGTTTCATATGACTCTTTGTGCAACTACCTAGTTGGCATCCTAGGCTAGATTGTATCATTTCTTTTGGATTTCAGTTTCTTCATTGTCATAAAATAATCTATCATTAAGTGATAAATAATAAATAAAAAGAAGTATGATGCAATTTTTAGTCTCTATAAAGCATCAGCTTAATGTGACTTACCATTACATAGGTTCACAATCACCATAGTTGAACCGTGTCTCCCAAGAAAGTCCTGCTATGTAAGACCTTTCCTTACATAGATATGGTGACTTACAACTGCAGAAAGTACATTAGTAATATTTCATAGTCACATGATTAGATATCCATCTAGGAAAATATATTTGTACTTGATGTGACTCCTAATGTGATCAAGGACACCAGAGTTGATCAGATTATTTTATCTTTTGTTAGAGACTCTTCATGATGTTTCAAATTTGAGATATAATTTTGCTGGATTTAACTGCTTGAATAAGCCTTTCATTAGCATTATTTTGCACCGCTCGCCACTAAGGTCAGGGTTTGCTAATGTGTCACCTGGTGGCATTTAGTCACGGGTCTGGCCAGTGAGAAGGCATTCAGTTGGGGCTGAACTGGTGGACTGTGTGCCCATGTCAGACTCCTTGCTCACACACCCTCGTCTCCATCTCAGCTCTGGGAAAAGCAGTGCTAGCTTTGTCTGATTGTGGAGAGAAGATTCAAAGGTGAGAGTGGTCTGAACTATCTCATGTCTGGAGGGAGCTGAGCCTCCGGGAATTATGTTTGTGTCCTGTGCATACCTGACACTAAGTGTTTAGATAGGAAGACGTTCAATATAGCATATGCATAGCTGGCAAGCCTTCTAGGTTCACTTCTTTTAAGGATGACTTTCTCCTATAAAGTTCTCTGAATTCTACCTACATGATTAGACAATGTAGGAATAGGATCTCAGCGTATCTAATAATATTGTTTTTCCCCTCATTTATTGGATTCCTCTCTTTGGTTGTGAGGCAGTTGAACTTTGGTGTTCAACTTGATTGGAGTTGGGGTACACCTTGATTGAGAAACACCTATTAGAAGAAAACATACTTTGGAATCAGAACTTAGTTTGATCTGAGACCCACTGCTTATGAGTGTTATGAACTTGACGATTTACTTATTCTGTGAGCTTTAGCTTCCTCTTCGTAAAATGGAATAATAATACCTACTTCTTAGATTTATTGATAGACTTCAGTGATATAATAGCTATTAATTACAAAGCACGGTATCTGGCAAAACAAAATGAAACTACTGTACTATACTAGTTTTGTCTGCCCTTCACTTTTTCTTTCATTTCCTTTCCACCTCTTTTCTCCCCTAGTTAGCCTTAATTATGGGGATTTAACCTGGGACATTTTCTTGTTGTTTAACCTGGGACATTTTTTTATCAAAACTAATTCCTGGGTTCTCTTAAAAGGGTGTGAAGGGACCAGGCCCAGAGACAACCTAGTTTTTTGTTTATTTGTTTTTATAAAATTCACTTGTAGGTACTGAGCAGATCTTTCTTCTGATCTTTTGCTCTATCCTTTGCACCTTTCTTCCATTCTATCATGAACTAAATTAAAGAGTTTATTTTCACTGTGGTATGTGTTCTTTGTAATGTATGCTGTGGTGCGCCCTCCGCCTCCTCCAGATTGCCCTTCAATGGTTGATGCACTCATTCCCCCACTTGCTGGGATTTTGGGCAGCTGATGGTCCACTGCTGTGCTTCTCTTTGGAATTTCCCTCAGCTAGAAAGAGCTGCCTTGTCTGAGGTTTTCACTCCTCCTTGGGGCAGACTGTCTCCACTGACTATTCCGTGTAGGGGTACAAAGGCTCTACACCTTAGCCTCAGTTTGGTTTTTCTCTAAAGGACCTTCTCAGCTTTAGAGATCATTGTGGGATTGGCTAAGGCTTCTAATGATCCTGGGCTGCAGTTAACTTCCCTTCTGCATGGTCCTCTTTGCTCACCATCTTACCAGTGTTTCTGATGACACACCCCAGTAAACCTCTAGTGGCAAATCTCCTCTTAGACTGTTTCTGGGAAACCAGCTCCTGACAGTCTTACACAGGTTGTAACCCAATAGATTTACTTTTATAAGAAAATCTTGCTCATATATTACACAAAAACTCTAAGAGAAGAACAGTGCAAATAATTTCCAATTATTAGGCTCAGGTGTACTAATTTTTGTAGCTATCCTCCTTTATGTTAAGCTGAGTAGGGAAATTATGTAAGACCCAGAAAGACTATTTTTAGAAGATGGAAACACTGCCCATGCCTCTGGACATCCTGATGCCCTTCTTTCAGGATGTCCTCTGCCTAAAGCAAACCCAAAAGCTCCATCTTTGACTTCTCAGAATGAGAATCCTGCTTTAGACATTATCCAGAAGAGCTGTGATCTATGACCAGTTACCATCTCCCTTGGGCCACCTATTGTGGAGACTCACATGATGGAAACACAAGTGCTATAGGCCCACTTGGATCCAAGCTTTCCTTAGCAATACAAACACCACCAACAAAACAACACCAAAACAATAGCACTTTTAATTTTATTTTAATTTTTATTAATTTTATTCTTCCATATATCATTCATGAAAAATATAATACCTATCCTGCAAACAGACTTTAAATAGGATAAGTGTATGTCTAAAACTTGAGATAAATATAAACCAATAGTTTGAAAACAAACAGGTATAACAAATTCTTTCACATTTTCAGAACGTGTGTCCCAATCTCTTCCTCAATATCCTACATGTAATTGGAGACAAGATCAGACATAAGATTTGCAGGAACCATACAATTTGTTTTCACTAAGGTCAAGTTATATATTTTTTTGTAGCACCTCTAAAGTTGACAATACAAAAATATGAACTCATTAAAGATAATTTTATGTACATTGCACAGTGCCAATTCTTCCGAGGTAGGTAGTAGTCCAAGAGTGCTTAGACACACCATTTTGGATCTAGCCAGATATTCTTCCTTTTTTTGTCATCTGTTATGTAGGCCTTAATCTTATCAACTCCAATGAAACTTTCCCTGTCTGCATGTTAGAAAATGGCTTTCATGGCTAATCTTCATATTTCATCATTAGCAAAATTATTCTACTTCCAAGACCTCAGCTGCTCAAAATATTATGGCTGACATAGTCCATATGGACAGATGCTAATATACAGCTCTGTGAGGTAGCAAAAGGGTGACTTTTAAGTGCGAACATTTGATTCACCACAGCTCTAGCTATTATTTCTATTCCTTATTTTATACATACATATTTCAAATCTTGGAGGTGGTTGGATTCTTCTCAAATTCCATACGGCATCTGAATGTACTCCACTAATACCATTACCCAATATATTATTTAATAGGAAACATGAAGATACATATTAAATGAAAGAAGTGAAATAAAACACCAGAGTAATTGTAGGTAGAATATGTTGTGAAAAATAATTTTAGACAATTTTATTTTGGTTGAATTAGCATTGCAGCTTCATTTTGTTATATTACCTATTTTAATAGAGCTGAACCATGTAAAGTAAATTGGTATAGCCCATTTGGAAAGTAATTTGGGGATATATATCAAGAACTATAACATTTTTAAAATTAAAACCCATAAAATTGTATATTGTTTTTTTGAAGTAAGCCCACTCTTGGGAATTTATTCTAAGATATCATCAAAAAAGAAGGGAAAAAATTCAAATATAGGAAGGTGTTTATTTTGACATTAGTGATAACAGGCACTGATTAGAGACAGTCTTGAATAGAGGAATGATTAGGATATACATTTTAAATTCATGTGAAGAATTATGTAGCTACTAACATGATAATCTGATATAGATTGGCAACGTGTATATGGAGTGGACAGTTGTGTGCCCAGATCTACACTGAGGCACAGAGAATGGAGAGATGCACTACCATCTGCTTGGTGACAGATAAAGATCTGCAATACTGAGAGTTGCTGACATGCTCAATTAGCAATGCTTCACTTTTATTACCTATACTCACTGCCTTAGTGATCTTATCCAGTCTCCTGATTTAAAATACATTCATATGCTGATGATTCACAGATTCATATCCCTATCCCAGACTTCTCTAAACAAAAAACTTGTATATTCTCTGGCATTATTGTCATAGTTAATAGACAGTTTAAATCTAACATGTCCAAAAATGCACACAACACCTGGTATTCTCCCACAGATCCACTACAACCACAGCCTTTCCTTTTTCAGGGAGTTACAACTCTGTCCTTCCCACTTTTCAGTCCAAAAACATTGACGTCATCTTTGAGGCTTTTCTTGCTCTGTCACCGTCACCCAATCCTTCAGGAAATCCTGTTGGCTCTTCCTTCTCAGTATATCCAGAATTTGACACTTTCTTACCTTCTCCACAACCATCCCTCTGTCCTAGACTAGCACCTTTTCTCAGAATTACTACAATAGGTTTCCTAAAATTATCCCTCCACAGACTGATCTTAACACAATATGCAGATGGTTTAAAAACTTTTAATAATTCTGTGATACATGATCATGATTCATAATTAAAGGAAGAAATATGGATGCCAAATTATGGTCTCAAACTCGGCTTTTCTGATGCTAGCTTCTAGGACCACTTTGTTAGATAATGTTTTATTGCTAAGAGGTCTTTCTAAAGTCATAATTTTGTTAACAAATAAACTAAGCATACTTAAATAACATTTAAAATATTTCTTTCCTGTATTATATTTAGGATGCATTTTTGTAATTAAATCGATAAATTTGGTTTTGACTTTTTTCTCTATACAATTGAGAGTTGCAGCAAACAAAACAGAATTAAATCTTGCATTTAAATAGTTCTTTGAACAGAATCCCAAGGGTTTTGCTCTCAAAGTTTTCACATCATTAAATGGATTCTCCCTTTTGCTGGCAATTTGTAACAAAGCTCCGGCAGACAACACATATTTTCCCTAAATTCTGATCAGTTCTTAGATGGGTTATTCTCATCTCTTTCACACTTAACATCTACCATCGCCCACCCCACCATTCTAAAAGCATTAAAATTAAAACCCATAAAATTGTATATTGTTCTTTATGAAGTAAGCCCACTCTTGGGAATTTATTCTAAGATATCATCAAAAAGAAGGGAAAAAATTCAAATATAGGAAGGTGTTTATTTTGACATTAGTGATAACAGGCACTGATTAGAGACAGTCTTGAATAGAGGAATGATTAGGATATACATTTTGTTCAGTTTCTTCCCTTTAATACTCTGAGTCAGAGTTTCCATAATTCTCATATGATAAGAATCACCGGCTCTTAGAAAACATACAGATTAACAGATTTCTCCCCAGGGAAATTCTGACTTGATGAATCCAGGTTAAGCATGAGCAAGATATTTTTAGCAATCATTCCAGGTGATCCTTATTTTCAGGCTGGTTTGGAAAAGATTCTGGATAGCTTAAAATAAGTAAATAGCACAGATATTAGTATGTTCTTGGGTCGTGGAAAATTACAGAAGTGAAAAATAAAAGACTACATCAGAAATCATGTAAAATCTTATTAGCCTGAAAAGCAAAACCAGAAATATTTAGAAGACGACCTGAATCAGACAAATATTCAGGAATCTAGTGGCATCAGTATGTTTCTGTCTACTATGTGATTGCAAAGGCAAGTGTTTGTTTTCTCTGATCTCATACAAATCACAAATGTATCTGAAAGTGGTACATAGGAGTGGGTCACAGTCAGATGCTTCTTAAGACCTTGGAATTCAGGTTGCTCTCTGAGAGTTAAAATAGTAAGTTTTTCACAAGGAGTTGCAGTTACTCACCGGTTGAAATTAATTGCCTGTGTGAGTGAATCATCCAAGGACACTGAATATGAACATTGCAAAGTGTGAAGTGGATGTTACCTCAGAGAAGCAGGACTGGAATGTGGTACGGTTTTGAAAGCTGCATTGTAATGAACTATTTCCTCTCTTGATAAAGAATGTTGTAAAAAGAGAGGCTGTTCATCATGAAACATAGAATAATGAAGAAGTAATCAAAATGCAATTCAGGATTACATAAACAGTTTTGTCCTTGGAAGATGGCAAACAAAAATTCTTATCTGATTGTTTAGACAAGGTGAGTCTTTCAGAAAACACCTAAAATCTGAGGAACTTCTCTCAACATATGGTGAATACGGTGATCCAGCTAGGAAGGATAGAGCCGATTTAATGTGCTTTGCCTCTGGACAGCCAGTTGGCCTGCTCCACAGGCAATAAATGGCTTATCTATATCCTTCGAAAGCACTGATTGAAAAAGTCGTTGAGAAAGATATTACATGCTCATTGGAACTGATGAGGCATAAAACTTTAATTTCAATTAAAGTCTATGGATTTTCTTTTCATCCATATAAACAAATAAAATGTATATGTATAGGCTCAGTGTTTGTGATTACCTGGAATCAGTATTTGTTATAAATGATTGTAGAGATTGAATCGGTAATAGGGTTAATATTTCTTCCTCCTCTTCAACCAGATAACAGCACCACACTATGGTCATTCTCATCTGATAGTGCAATGTTTAAATAAGGATGAAAATCAGAATAACTACATTCATAATACAAATCCCCTGTCCCTACTTTTGGAGAGATTCTGAATTGACAGAACTGGTCATCTAACATCTGAGGAAGAAAAAGTTTTCTTATGTATACCTAGAGTACTTGGAATAAGAATATCAGCACAGCTCTTGCTCAGTTCTTCCCTTCTGTGTGGTTCCTTCATCAATCCATTCACCCCAGTTGAATCATCCTTTGCAAGCTCTGTGTTGTTCAGGTTGGGTTCTCTGATAATTATCTATAATTGTCCCACCTTCTCTAAACCTAACACTTAGGGGCATTACATCTATGCTAGCAAGGGTCACCTGCTCCATAGAATAAAAACATCATCCACATATGTCCAAGAACACCTCTCTGATAAAAAGGAAGTAATGTGTACACATCAGTCTCATAATTCCACAGCTCCAGTGAAGGTGGAAAAAACAAAGAAAAACTTATCAAAATGCAATATTGGTGAAATTATAATATAATTTATGTAATTTTTCTCACATATACTAATCCATGAATCTTTTTCCACAATAAGCATGTACATTAATGTTGTTTTTTGTGGAGTATAGTCGTTACAGGATGGGAATCTTTTCTTTCTCAGCCTTAATTGGTCAGCTCAGCATCCTTTAAGAAAAATAGTAACGTGTGTGTGTGTGTGTGTATGTGTGTGTATGAAGAATTCATTGAGACATTCAAATTATAATATTAGACCATTCTGATGTTATAATCAGATACTTCAAGGTCTCCCAAGTGCTATTCCTTTACTCCAATTCATATGCAGGATTACAATTGTGTAAACTCCTATGATAGCTTTGCACATAACACAGATATTTACTCATCTCCCACATACATATTCAAATAAACAAAATTATTATGCTACAGTTCATCAAATCTAAAACCATATTTTTCACATTTTATCATTTAGAAACTAGGAAATGTTCTAAAATTGATGGTGTCTTGGTTTTATAAATTATGACATTTATTTATACCTTGAATTATAGCCACACTTATTTAAAAATACCTACTCATAATAAATTCAGACATAATTGCAAATTATATAAGGATAAATTATTTCAAAATTTACTAGGCTTAAAAATTTATACTCTTGGTGTATTAGTTATTGTCATGGTGATGCTAGAGTTGGACACTTAGATGACATAGCAAGTCAAATATGAAACAATTGTCTAATTTTATCATTATATTAATATTCAATGAATGCTAAATACTTTACTGGAAACATTATTCATTCTTCCTAAATTATCCATTTATATGAAAAGTTTTATTTACAAGGTAAATCAGGATATCAGACATAATGTTGAACTATCACCAATAAGTAATTTTTAGGGTTTGGTTTATACCAACTATTCTGTGTGGGCTTAATTTAATATTATTTGAGGACAGAAATTAAGACAGTCCCAAAAGGATTAGTGCTAGTCAAATATGAAACAATTGTCTAATTTTATCATTATATTAATATTCAATGCATGCTAAATACTTTTCTGGAAACATTATTCATTCTTCCTAAATTATCCATTAATATGAAAAGTTTAATTTACAAGGTAAATCAAGATATCAGACATAATGTTGAACTATCACTAATAAGTAAGTTTTAGGGTTTGGTTTATACCAACTATTCTGTGTGGGCTTGATCTAATATTATTTGAGGGCAGAAATTAAAACAGTGCCAAAAGTATTTCTAACCAGCAATTTTTTCACAGCTGCTTTCACTTCTTTGTTCCGTAGACTATAGATGATAGGATTCACCATGGGGGTTACTCCAGCATATACCAAAGCCATAAATTTATCTATTTCCTGTGAATCTACAATTGAGGGCTTCAGGTACATGGAGAGGGCTGTCCCATAAAACAAAACCACCACAGTCAGGTGGGCTGCACATGTTGAAAAGGCTTTGTTTCGACCATCTACTGAGCTATTTCTCAGGATGTTGGAGAGGATCAAAGCATAAGAGATACAAATTAGAAGCATTGGCACGGGAAGAAGAAGTATAGTGATCACCAGCATGATTAACTGTACCATGGACCTGTCCACACAAACCAGTTTCAAGACAGCCAGAATTTCACAAGTGAAATGATTGATGATGCTATTACCACACAGAGACAGCCGTAGCACAGACACTGTTTCTACCAAGGTGGTGAGGCAACCTGACATCCAGGAGCCAGCTGCAATTTGCACACAAACTCTCTTGTTCATGATGATGGAGTACCTCAGCGGTTTGCAGATGGCCACATATCGGTCGTACGCCATCATGGAGAGGAGCACACACTCAGTGGAGCCCATAGCAAGAGATAAGTACATCTGAGCAGCACACCCTGAGAATGAGATAGATGTTTTCCCTGAAACAAAGTTTACCAGCATTGGAGTGAAAGCAGATGAGGTGTACCAGATGTCCAGAAAGGAGAGGTTGCTGAGAAAGAAGTACATGGGTGTGTGTAGTCGGGAATCCAGAATGGTGATGGAGATCAGAATAATATTACCCAGCAAGGTGATCAAGTACATCAGCAAACACAGCACAAATATGATGACCTCAACTTTGGGGTAGTGGGAAAATCCCAGGAAAAAAAAAATTGTTACAGATGTCAAATTTGCCTGGGACATTTTATTAAGTACTGTTCATTTGTATATATGCATATAAGGGTTAACAACATATATAAAACATAGATCCCCTTCCTTTATATTTTCTGGTATCTGTTTCTTCATATGAACTTGTAGTCTGTGCTTAAATGCTTATTTAGCTTGGTGATAGTATTAGTAGTATATTTTTGAAGGAATTGTCATTAATAAGGAAAATTTCAAGCAGGAGGTCAACAGATTAAAATCTTCAAGCTGTTACTTTTGCTGCAAGACTGTTTTTGGCAACATTGAGGTGGGGATGGCTTATTTCATAAACATTATGAGGGATTGAGGAAAGCAACAATACAATGCATTTTGTTCTCTGAAACAACATTTATAGCTAAGCCATCCATTTACCTGTGAATCATCAGAATGATTTTCTTCCCCTAGTTTACTAACAGTCTTCTTACTTTGGAACTGTTCTGTTTTCCAAGTTCAAAGTTTCTTCTGTCACTCCTAGAGTTCTGTCCAAAATAATTTGGCAGATCCAGTGAGTAAAAAAAAAAAGATTACTGTAGCCACAGATTAACTACCTGAAAACCTTAAACATTTAGACACAAGCCCAGAGTTTCCATCTTAAACTCAGGAAGATGATGAGGGATATTTTCATGGTGAAAGAAATGTGGCATAAATTTCTTTCACATAGTGAGAATTGCCCTGATATTTGTGCTCCAGAAACATTCTCCAAGTGGTCAGCCCTTTGTACTATAAGGCAATTAAAGTTATTTATTGCTTATAAAGTTTCAAATTCATGAAGCAAATTAAAGTTGGTAACCTATTTGTGCAGTATTACACATTCTGAAACTCTGGGGACAATGTCTCATAGATCCAATTATACTCAGTAGCTGTTATATTCTAACTGTAGTGTTACTCAAACAAGAAATAAATGTTTCTATTTACATAGTCTTTGAAAAGTGGAATTTTGCTTTGTGTTATGAAATCATTCAAGTTGGTTAATTTAAATAAAGTTAAGGGGAATTAATAATGTTGGCAGTTTCTCCTTTAGATTGAAGGAGTATTTCATAATTTGTATGATGTGAAGTTATGCTTGGAGCCTACCAAAGATGGAGAAAGGAGAGCTTAAGTAACTTCTATTGCTTGTCATGCTTAAAGATAAGACTTATGAGAGTAAATGTTCTTCATGAAACATGAAGGGCCATTAGTTTTAAGGAAAACTTTCTTCAAGGTAGAACCTTTTGAGAGTTAGTTCACCGTATAAAGGCATTTTGATCCTTCAGAAATCCATTGAATGCTCAGTGATCCTTGATAATCTCTATTTATACTTTTCCTGTTTTCCAAGTGAATGATATATGGTCATGTGGAGAAACCATGCTGTTAATTTTATCACTTTGAACAATTTTTTTTGTTGTGAACACATAACAATTGTAATTGGGTGCATTATTTTTTTAGTAACATTATAATTATGGCCATTAATGAATTACTTATATCATACCAAATATGTCCTAATTCTCAGAGATTATACATTTAAACTATTGTTAATATTTTAAAAAGAATAATAAAAATCTCCTCACTGTCTACTTTATACAATAAGAATACAACCTTAGAGTCTTTCATTTACTCTGCTCCCCCAAATATATAAGCTTCAAAACCCTGGGAAGATACATAGAGTTAATTTCTTTAACTATAGGAAAGCTTGGTGCACAGGAAAGGCTAAGGCTTTAGTGCTACAAACATTTTCCACTTCACCACCTCAGTTCTGTCATTGATTTTGATGACAGGAGGCAACTTGATGATCCTCATTGAGATTCAGCTTATTGTAAAAGGCCAATGACAATATTTTTAAAATCAGAGTTGTGAGGAATAGAGATATTTTATGTAAAGCTACTAGCAAAGTACCTGATATATAGTAGGTATATATGAATATATATATGTGTGTGTGTGTATGTGTATATACATATATGTAAGATTTTTCTCCCTTCTGTGGTTTTCTACGTTCTTTTTAAATACTTTCTTTTCTTTACTTCTCACTGTTTCTCTCCATATCTGAGGATGGCAATGTCTTTGCTTTTCCTTCCACATCTAGACAAGATTCATTGTAACCATAATACAAATGTTTGAAGTAAATGGGAGAAAACAGTTAGACTGACATCTGGTCCAAATCCCACTTCCCTCTGAATTTCTTTTTCCAATACCATTCCCAACTCACTTATTCAATTCCTGAAGACCAAGGCTTGTAAACCTGGAAGTAAATAATTTAGGTTGGCCTGAGTGTGCCTAGGGGAAGGGTCAGAAGAGAACTGTACTTAAGGGCTCTCCCAGAAAGACTCAGGTGGAGGCAGTGACTAAGAATGAGGACAGCTGTTGACCTGACTCCCCACTGAGTATAAGGCACCAGATTACGGTTCTGCTTTGGAGACATCTCAAAGCACATTATAAAGAAAAGAAATTCTGAACCTCCTTGGAATTTTCTGTCTGAAAAAGAAATAGCCAAATTTCTGATGCTTCTGAGTCTCTAGTCTTTCCCACTTCCATTAGCATTTGTTCACATAATTAAGCCCAAATCCAGAAATAATCCTTGATTCCTTTTTTCCTCTTATTCCATATCTAATACAGAAGACAATCTGTCAGATCTTCCTGGAATGTATATTTCAGACTTCTAGTAATGGTGGAGTATATTTTGGCAGATTATCTTGGATCAGATTATCGCTTCTGCTACCAATAGTTATAAACCCTGAGTCAAGTTTAAGAAACACTGTTTGAAGGTACTGGATAGTGACCAAAAGCAGGCATAACAGGAAGGGATTCAACCCTTGAAAGAAGGGAACCATTCTGGGTGAGATCCACATTTTTATGGCTTTTTCCTTGAGGGCACTCCCCAGTCCATGTAGAGGATAGTATTCAAGGAGAAAGTAACAGTCTTATTGATCTGAGAAATGAGAGATTAGCATTTAGAGTTGCCAGAGCAGCTGGAAATTTAATGAGAAATCTTGGAAAAGAGGAAGCCATAAAGGGAAACTTAAGTGTACGTAAAATCTCCCATCAGATTCTTGACTGACCACTGAAATTGGAATGAAGAGAATGGGATTCTTGGAACTCAAGGAAAAGTGACAATAAGAAGACTTAAAGAGTTGAGTAGACTTGCAGCAGAACACATGCTGCTGGCCTGCAACCCCCACCATTGCCCTAGGCCATCCTGAGGACAATGGCCTGCAACCCCCACCATTGCCCTAGGCCATCCTAAGGGCCACCATGCCCATGACAGCTTAGGGAATTAACCTAGAGGCTACTACCTATACATGGTTGACTGGCACAGACAGAGGAGATGGGCATGGAGACTGGGAGAAATAAAGGGGCCTTGTCCTGCATCGGCCCCCGCCAGTGCCCTAGGCCATCCCGAGGGCCATACTGCCCATGGCAGCCTAGGGGATAAACCCAGAGGCTGCTCCCTGTGCACGGTTAACTGGCACAGAGAGTGGAGACAGGCAAGGCGACTGTCAAGAAGGAATGGACTTTGTTCTCCCAGCTGACACACACGCCACTCATTGGTGACCACTCCCATTGCCATGAAAAGGCAGAAGAACCTTGTTCAATCCAAAATCCCTCAAACGTCAGGAGGAGGGCTTGGTGAGACTGAAATCATCAATCTTCCTGAAAAAGAATTCAAAGTAAAAGTCATAAGCATGCTGATGATGCTACAGAGAAATATTCAAGAGCTAAGGGATGAATTCAGGAGGGAGATAACAGTAAATAAACAGACAATGGAAGGATTTAAGAGCATACTGGATGAGGTGGAAGAGACTGTTAATGGAATAGAAATCAGAGAACAGGAATACAGAGAAGCTGAGGCAGAGAGAGATAAAAGGATCTCTAGGAATGAAAGAATATTAAGAGAACTTGTGTGACAAAACCAAAAGGAATAATATTCGCATTACAGAGGTACCAGAAAAAGAAGACAGAGAAAAAGGGATAGAAAGTGTCTTTGAGGAAATAATTGCCAAAAACTTCCCCAATCTGGGGAAGGAAATAGTCTTTGAGGCTATGGAAGTCCACAGATATCCCAACAAAAGAGACCCAAAAAGGACAGCACCAAGACATATAATAATTAAGATGGCAAAGATCAAAGACAAGGACAGAGTATTAAAAGCAGCCAAAGAGAGAAAAAAGATCACCTACAAAGGAAAACCCATCAGGTTATCATCAGACTTCTCAGCAGACACCTTACAAGTCAGAAGGGAATGACATGATATATTCAATGCAATGAAACAGAAGGGCCTGGAACCAAGAATACTCTATCCAGAAAAACTACATTTAAATTTGAAGGAGGGATTAAACAACTCCCAGATAAGCAAAAGTTGAGGGAATTTACCTCCCACAAACCACCTCTACAGGGTATTTTAAAGTGACTGCTCCAGATGGAAGTATACCTTAGGCTAAATAGCTGTGACCAGAGAAAATAAAGGAAACTACAGCAAAGGAATTAGACCAACTAAATACTAATTGCAAAATAAAATCAGCTATCCACAAAGTCAGTCAAGGGAAACACAAAGAATACAGAATAAAACAACTAACACATAAAGAGTGGAGGAGGAAGAAAAAGAAGGGAGAGAAATAATCATCAGGCCATCTTTATAATAGCTTAATAAATGAGTTAAGTTAGATAGTTAGATAGTAAAGAAGCTGCCCTTGAACCTTTGGAAACCACGAATCCAAAGCCTGCAATGGCAATCAGTACATATCTATTGATAATCACCTTAAAGGTAAATGGACTGAATGCACCAATCAAAAGACATAGAGTTACTGAATTGATAAAAAAACAAGACCCATCTATATGCCGCCTACAAGAGACTCACTTCAAACCAGAGGACATACACAGACTAAAAGTGAAGGCATGGAAAAAGATATTTCATGCAAACAATAGGGAGAAAAAAGCAGGTGTTGCAGTACTTGTGTCAGAACAAATAGACTTGAAAACAAAGAAGGTCACAAGAGACAAAGAAGGACATTACATAATGATAAAGGGGTCATTCCAACAAGAGGATATAACCATTATAAATATCTATGCACCCAACACAGGATGACCTACATATGTGAAACAAATACTAACAGAATTAAAGGGGGAAATAGAATGCAATGCATTCATTTTAGGAGACTTCAACAAACCACTCACTCCAATGGACAGATCAACCATAGAGAAAATAAGTAAGGACACAGAGGCACTGAACAACACATTAGAACAGATGGAGCTAACAGACATCTATAGAATATTCCACCCAAAAGCATCCAGATACACATTCTTCTCAAGTACACATGGAACATTTTCCAGAATAGACCACATACTAGGCCACAAAAAGAGCCTTAGGAAATTCAAAAAGATTGAAATTGTACCAACCAACATCTCAGATCACAAGGGTATAAAACTAGAAATAAATTTTACAAAGAATAAAAAAAGGCCCACAAACACACAGAGGCTTAAAACATGCTCCTAAATAGTCAGTGCATCAATGACCAAATTAAAACAGATCAAACAATATATGGAGACAAATGAAAACAATAGCACAATGCCCCAACTTCTGTGGGATGCAGCAAAGGCAATTCTAAGAGGAAAGTATATAGCAATCCAGACCTACTTAAAGAAGGAAGAACAACCCTAAAGAAATAGTCTAAGTTCACAATTATTGAAACTGGAAAAAGAAGAACAAATGAGGCCCAAAGTCAGTAGAAGGAGAGACATGATAAAGATCAGAGAAGAAATAAATGAAATTAAGAAAAATAAAAAAATAGAAAAAATTAATGAAATCAAGAGATTGTTCTTTGACAAAATAAACAAAATAGATAAACACATAGAATTATTAAGAAAAAAGAGAATCTACACACATAAACAAAATCAGAAATGAGAAAGGAAAAATCACTACAGACACCATGGAAATACAAAGAATTATTAAAGGAATACTATGAAAAATTATATGCTAACAAACTGGATAATCTACAATAAATGGACAACGTTCTAGAAAAATACAACCTTCCAAGACTGACCCAGAAAGAAACAGAAAATCTAAACAGACCAATTACCAGCAATGAAATTGAATTGGTAATCAAAAACAACCTATGAACAAAACTCCTGTACCAAATGGCTTCACTGCTGAATTTTACCAAACATTTAGTGAAGACCTAATACCCATCCTCCTTAAAGTGTTCCAAAAAGTGGAAGAAGAGGGAATACTACCAAACTCATTCTATGAGGCCAACATCACTCTAATACCAAAACCAGGCAAAGGCCCCACAAAAAAAGAAAATTACAGATGAATATCCCCTGATGAACATAGATGCAAAAATACTCAACAAGATATTAGCAAACCGAATTCAAAAGTGCATCAAAAGGATCATCCATCATGATCAAGTAGGATTTATTCCAGGGATGCAAGGATGGTTCAACATTTGAAAATCCATCAACATCATCCACCACATCAACAAAAAGAACAAAAACCACATGATCATCTCCATAGATCCTGAAAAAGCATTTGACAAAATTCAACATCCATTCATGATAAAAACTCTCAACAAAATGTGTATAGAGGGCAAGTACCTCAACATAATAAACATACATATGACAAACCCACAGTCAACATTATACTTATCAGTGAGAAGCTGAAAACTTTTCCTTTAAGATCAGGAAGAAGACAAGGAGGCCCACTCTCTGCACTTCTATTCAACATAGTACTGGAGGTACTAGCCACAGCAATCAGACAATACAAAGAAATAAAAGGCATTCAGATTGGGGAGGAAGAAGTTAAACTGTCACTGTTTGCAGATGACATGATATTGTACATAAAAATCCCTAAAGAATCCACTTCAAAATTACTAGATCTAATATTCAAATTCAGCAAGGTTGCGGGATACAAAATTAATACACAGAAGTCTTTTGCATTCTTATACACTAATGATGAACTAGCAGAAAGAGAAATCGGGAAAACAATTCCATTCACAATTGCATCAAAAAGAATAAAATACCTAGGAATAAACCTAGCCAAGGAAGTGAAAGACTTATAATCTGCAAAGTACAAGATGCTCATGAGAGAAATTAAAGAAGACATCAATAAATGGAAACACATCCCATGCTCATGGATAGGAAGAATTAATATTGTCAAAATGGCCATCCTGCCTAAAGCAATCTACAGATTCAGTGCAGTTCCTATCAAATACCAATAGCATTCTTCAATGAACTAGAGCAAATAGTTCTAAAATTCATATGGAACCACAAAAGACTCTGAACAGCCAAAGCAATCCTTAGAAGGAAGAATAAATGTGGGGGGATTACACTCCCCAACTTAAAGCTCTTCTATAAAGCAACTATAATCAAGACCATTTAGTACTGGCACAAGAACAGAACAATAGACCAATGGAACAGACTAGGGAGCCCAAATATAAACCCAAGCATATATGGTCAACTAATATTCAATAAAGGAGCTATGGACATGCAATGGGGAAATGACAGCCTCTTCAGCGGTTGGTGTTGGCAAAACTGGACAGCTACATGCAAGAGAATGAATCTGGATTATTGTTTAACCCCATACACAAAAGTAAACCTGAAATGGATCAAAGACCTGAGTGTAAGTTATGAAACCATAAAACTGTTAGAAGACAACATAGGCAAAAATCTCCTGAATATAAACATGAAAAACTTCTTCCTGAATGCAGCTCCTTGAGCAAGGGAAACAAAAGCAAAAATGAAGACACGGGACTACATCAAACTAAAAAGCTTCTGTACAGCAAAGGACACCATCAACAGAACAAGGATTCCTACAGTATGGGAGAATATATTTGTAAATGACGTATCTGAGAAGGGTTTAACATCCAAAATATATATAGAACTCACATGCCTCAACACCCAAAAAGCAAATAACCTGATTAAAAAATGGGCAGAGGATATGAAGAGACAATTCTCCTCCAAAGAAGATATTCAAATGGCTAGCAGGCACATGAAAAGTTGCTCTATATCACTAATGATCAGGGAAATGCAAATTAAAACCACAAGGAGATATCACCTCAACACCAGTTAGGATGGCTAGCATACAAAAGACAAGGAACAACAAATGCTGGTGAGGATGAGAAGAAAGGGGAGCCCTCTATATTGTTAGTGGGAATGTAAATTAGTTCAACCATTGTAGAAAGCTATATGGATGTTCCTCAAATAAATAAAAGTGGAAATACCATTTGACCCAGGAATTCCACTCCTAGGAATTTATTTAAAGAAAAAAGTTCTCAAATTCAAAAAGACATATACACCCCTATGTTTATTGCAGCACTATTTACAATAGCCAAGAAATGGAAGCAACCTACGTTTCCATCAGTAGATGAATGGATAAAGAAGATGTGGTACATATACACAATGTAACACTATTCAGCCATAAGAAAGAAACAAATCCTACAATTTGCAACAAAATGGATGGAGCTGGAGGATATTATGCTCAGTGAAATAACCCAGGAGGAGAAAGAGAAGTATCAAATGATTTCACTCATCTGTGGAGTATAAGAACAAAGAAAAAACTGAAGGAACAAAACAGCAGCAAACTCACAGAACCCAAGAATGGACTAACAGTTACCAAAGGGAAAGGGATTGGGAAGATGGGTGGAAAGGGAGGGATAAAGGGAAAAAAGGGGTGTTATGGTTAGCATACATAATGTAGCAGGGGGGGATATGGGGAAGGCAGTATAACACAGAGAAGACAAGTAGTGATACTCTATCATATTACTACACTGATGAACAGTGACTGCAATGGGCTATGGGTGGGACTCAATAAAATGGGTGAATGTAGTAACCACATTGTTTTTTCATGTGAAACCTTCATAAGAGTATATCAATAATACCTTAATTAAAAAAAGAGTAAATGGTATTAATATTACAGAAACAATTATAACTCAGAAAACAGAGGATACATTTTCATATGAGGAGGCAACACCTATGAACTTTTTTAGGAGGGGAACATACCCTGGTATCAGCAAAATCTGACAAGAATATTATATTGGAAGAAAATTATAGAACAATATCATTCATGGATATTGAGTGATATCAAGATCCTTAATGAAATATTAGCAAATTATATCCACCTGTATATCAAAAATGTATTGTATCATAAACAAGTGTCATCCAAGTAAGATTGGTTTAATATTTGAGTATCAGAGAATTTCATCACATTAACAGAAGGAAAGAGAATTCATATGACATGTCAAATGCAAAATAGGAATTTATGATATTCAAATCCTATTTATTATAGAATAAAATACTCTCAGCAGACTAGAAATTAAAGAATACTTCCATGAGGACATCAGCAAGGTGGTAGAACAAGACTTTCCAGAGCTCATCACCTCACAGAAACATCAGTTGGAACAACATCCACAAATGAAAATATTTGCACAAGTGCTAAGGTTTCCAGGTGGGGGATTACAGATTGGTAAGTACTTTTGGATTTCCATTGAAACCCAGCACAGAAATAAGTAAAGACTCATTGAAGAGGGTAAGAACATTCATTACCCATGTCATCCTTACCCCAACCCTGAGAAGTAAAATACAGAGAGAGATACCTACCTCATGGGGGAATAAGAGTCAAGTGAGCACCCAATGTCGCTGCAGACCCCATCACCAGGCTCCCCACCCCAGTGAATCCTGGTATCAAGCCAGCATATGTAGCCCAGGCTTCAGGCTTGCTCCATAGAACAAGGCTCCCTGTTGCTATAGTGCCAGGTCAGACCCAAAGCTCCAGGCCCCAGGCCATCCCCTCTGGACCCACACTCAATGCCTGCCCCTGTGCACCCAGCTTCCAGGCCTACCCCAGTGTCAGGCTGGCACCCCCAGCCCTAGGATTCAGACCGGCCCATGCTGATCATCTCAATAGATGCATTTAAAAGGGTGCCTACTCTTGTTACTTCTATTCAGTATATACTGGAAGCCACAAGAAGGAAAAAATAAAACAACACAAAGTTACCCAAATTGGAAAAGAAGTAAAATATGTTTTCAGATGATATTTTCTTATAAAAAGACACTGAAGACCACCAAAAACCTGTTAGAATTAATAAACATACTCAAATTAGTAGCATTTCTGTATGTTAACAATGAACTATCAGAGATAGGATGAAAACAATCCCATTTACAATAGCATTAACAATAAAATACTTAGAAATAAATTTAACCAAGGAGATGAAAGATATGCACACTAAAAATTATAAAACATAGATGAAAGAAATTGAAGAAGACACAAATAAATGGAAATATATTTTGTGCTTATGGGTTGGAAGAATCAATACTGTTAAAATGTCCATACCATCTAAAGCAATCTACAGATTCAATGCAATCCTTATTAAAATTCCAATGGCATTATTCACAGAAATAGCAAGAAACAATCTTAAAACTCATGTGGAACCACAAAAGACCTCAAATAGCCAAAGCAATCTTTAGAAAGAAAAAAGCTAGAAGCACCACACTTCCTGAATTCAAAATATGCTACAAAACTGTGGTAGTTAAAACAGCATGGTACTGGTATAAAAATAGAGCTATTGACCAATGGAACAGAATAGAGAAAACAGAAATAAATCTATGCCTTCATATTCAATTGATCTTTGACAAAGGTGCCAAGATCACACACTGGAGAAAGGACATATCTTCAATACATGGTGTTTGTAAAACATGCAGAAGAAAAAAATAGGACTCTTATTTCACACCATATACTAAATAACCTCAAAATAAATTAAAGACTTAAATATAAGATTTTACAGTAAAACTACCAGTAAAAGACATAAGGTAAAACTTTTTGACATTGGTCATAACAATGATTTTTGGTCGTGGTTCCAAAAGCACAGGCAACAAAAGCAAAAATGGACAAATGGATTTGCATCAAACTTAAAAAGTTTCTTCATAAAACAACAATCAACAGAGTAAAAAGCCAATCTGTGGAATGGGAGAAAATATTTATATACCATACATATAATGAGTTATTATCCAAAATATATAAGGAATTCAAACAACTCAATGGCAAGAAAATACCCAATTAAAAAATGGGCAAAATACCTGAATACACATTTTTTCGAAAGATATACAAATAGCCAACAGGTGTGTGAAAAAATGTTCAACATCACTAATCATCAGGGAAACGTATATAAAAACTACATTGAGATATCACCTCACATCTGTTAGGATGGCTATTATCACAAGGACAAAAGAAAACTGTTGGTGAGGATGTGGAGAAAGAAAATCCTGTATGCTGTTGGTGGGAATGTAAATTAGCACAGCCATTATGGAAAATGGTATGTGGATTTCAAGTTGTCTGCATCCTCATCAACACTTGGGTACAGGAGCTATTGGATTGAGGGGCTTCTCTGAGATGATTCAGGTATTGCCAAATCAATATTCTTAACACTCCCATGCCCAATCCCCCAACCCCTACAAAAAAAGCAAGAAAGCAAACACCATGTTTCTCGTATTCTATTCTGATCTTGACTAAATCCTTTAATTAACACCCACCAATCTTCAATTACTCTGTTAGGTGCTGGTGATCAGAAGATGATAAAGGTATAAATCCTTCGTTTAGCATCTTCTCAGTCTAAATTAGGCAAATATAGTCTAAGAATAGAATGATTTGGGAGGCCTGGGCATGAGTAAGTAACCATTGCTTTAGTCTGGGGATGGGTTACAAAGGACTTCCTGGAAGAGTTGAATTTGGAAGGCTATTAAGGGTAGCCAAATGAGTATATAAAAGAAAAGCCCTCTAGGTAATGAAAATAGCGTATATTTAAAGTTGGTGTAAAGTGTTATTTTGCATTCAGGAAAAGATAAGTAGCTGGGCATGATCTGATCACTAAATGTGAAAGAAGAAGTAGCAGGTGATAAAGCTGGAATTGTCACATGAGGTGGTCTATGCCAATTTAGAAACTTTATAGTTCACACTTTTATTACTAAAGAGGAAAAAAGCAGTATGAACATGGCCTGAATTTTTTTTAAAAATCACTGTGGTGGGATTGGGAAATTGAGACAGAAATTAAAGCTCTGACGATGAAAATGAATGGGAGGAGTCTGAGCTCTAAGATACTAGTATAGACTAAGAGATATGTATTACTTGGGTTGTAATGTCACCTGGTGTTCACTGTACAGTATAACTTGATCCAAGGAGTTAGAACATCATAGTTGAATGTAATTTATAAGGGAAAAGAGCAAAATGATCTCAGTTGAAATCACAATGTGGCTTTGCAGGTGCTTAATTAATATCTTAGTCTGACACATTCTAGAAGCTCCTGGGAGCAATATGAAAGCTATATTGATAAAGGGCACTGGGGGAATGGATGGCCCCTTTCAGAGCTCTCAGGAGGATCCACGTGCATAGTTAAATGATGAGGAAAGTGACCTCATGAATATGTGGGCTGAAGGAATTTATCTGATACTTTACTGATCTCCCTGAAGAAGACAGTCATTGATCCCTGACTTAACATAAATCTGGTTGAAAAATAATTACACCTCCCTAAGGAAGATTCAAGATCAAGGGAAAGACAACCTCATCTGCTAAGAAGTAGGGCTGTTACTCAAGTTGAAGAGTCCATGGAGCCAAATTTTCGAGAGGGGAAAGAGCACTGAATCAAGATTAGGGTTATTGCATAGAATATATTAGTTTGGTAGGCTGCCATGACAAAATACCACAGACTGGGTGGGTTAAACAACAGAAATTAATGTTCTCTTAGTGCTGGAGGCTAGAGGTCTAAGGCTGAGGTGAAACCCTTCAGTTGGTTTCTCCCCTGAGACTTCTCTCCTTGGTTTGCCAATGGTTACCTTCTTTGTGTGTATCCACATGGTCTTCTCTCTGAATGCACCTGTCTGGTGTCTCTCTGTGTGTTCAAATTTCATCTTATAAGGACACCAATCATACTGGATTAAGGATTACCCTAATGGACTTATTTTAATTTTGTCTTTAAAACCTGATCTCCAAATATGATCACATTCTGAGATAGTGGAGGTTAGGACTTCAGCATATGAATTTGGGAGACCATTCAGCCCATAGAAGTTATGGTCATTTGGCACCTGGCTATTTTAGATATCTTCAAGGACATACTCACGGCCTGCTGTTAAAGCTACTACCTGGATGCAGGAAAGATTTGAGGGTCCTATGAAGTAATCTACCCACCAAAATACATACTGATTTTTTTTTCTAAGAAGTAGTGACTTTTCTTTCTCAGTGGCAGGGAGCATGCCCACTTGATTAGCATTCTGGCATCGTTTTTGAACTGGGATTCTAGCAAAGCATGCTTTGGGCAGATGCAGTGGTCATTATTGACAGCTGGATGCACAGAACTGTGTTTGCATTTCATTTCCTAAACAGAGAGTAAAGAAGGCATTGTCTTAACCCCAGCAGACAGGAACTTCAAGGCCTGAGGGTTTCAGTATAGTGTTGTTTTTATTTTCCAGTATGTTTTTTTGGTTTATTAGGGTTCTCTAAGGCTGGCACCACAGAGTAAAAGAAAATCATGTTTAAGAAAAGTTTCTGAGGAGCAAAGTAAAAATAGTGTGGTCAAAAATCATCAAAGCAAACGATGGCTTTCAGCCTGGATCAGGAACATGGGGGCCAAACCAAGGGGTTAGAAAGTTGAGGGAGATAAAAGCAAGGAATAATGGATCCAAGTGGACAAATGAAGAGCTATCCGGGAACAGAGTCACCAAAAATGAGTGAGCCCTTGAATATTTCTGGTAGCACAGCAAGGGCAGAATAAATTAATTTAAACAGACATTTAAGTCTGACTCCCTAATATCACATGACTGACTCTTTTGTGGACAAGGTGTATTATATTGCTTTTGACTACCATTACAATGCCTGGAAAAAAAATAATGACCAAACAGAGATTTCTTAAATGAATAAATAGTTTATTAAAAAGGACATGCTCCTGCAAACTGGCACAAGATAACAAGCAAGGAAAGGCAACACTGTGTAGTAACAGGAAGCAGCTCTATGTATGAACTCTACACTGTTGCATTTTTCTAAGTGTAAGTTTTAATTATTCCTTCAGAAGGATTGAGTTTAAATTTAAGTTCTATACTCTTATAATCCCCTTTTTTCCCTAGATGGCGACAGAGACTAGCTTATCTTTCTTTGAGGCTGCCTACTGAAAAGCTTTCTCAGAAAGAAAGCAGAAATTCACTGGCTTTTCTACCTATTGTTATTGATATTTATGAAGAGAGCTAATAGTGTCTTATATCAAAGATTAAATATTAAATAATAAATAGTTCTGTGCTCAGCATTGTGCTGGAAGGTATGGGAAATAGAAATAAAGAGAAGGCTTCACCCCTGCTCTTGAGCTCTTTAATATATTTTACATAAATATAATGTAATGTACCAGTCAACAGCATCCTTGCCTCGCCATTGCTTAGGGTAAACAATAAGAAATTTCTGTGAGGAGTATCTTGGCTTTTGTGCTACTCTTGCTTCTGCTATGCGTAATCAGGAGAGAGCAAGATGAGATACAGAATGAGTTTCAGTGCTAAGTAACTTAAAAAAAATTTTTTTTAATTGAGGTATTATTGATATACACTCTTATGAAGATTTCACATGAAAAAACAATGTGGTTATGACTTTTACCCATATTATCAAGTCCACACGCATACCCCAATGCAGTCACTGTCTATCAGTTTAGTAAGATGCCACAAATTCACTGTTTGCCTTCTCTGTGCTACACTATTTTCCCCGTGACCCCCACACCATGTGTACTAAACATAATACCCTTCAGTGCCTTCTCCCTCCCTCCCCACACACCTTCCCACACCCCTCCCCTTTGGTGACCACTAGTCCCTTCTTGGATTCTGTGAGTCTGCTGCTATTTTGCTCCTTCAATTTTGCTGCGTTGTTATACTCCACAAATGAGGGAAATCATTTGGCACTTGTCTTTCTCTGCCTGGCTTATTTCACTGAGCATAAAATCCTCCAGCTCCATCCATGTTGTTGTAAATGGTAAGATTAGTTTCTTTCTTATGGCTGCATAGTATTCCATTGTGGATATGCATCACATATTCTTTACCCATTCATCTACTGATAGACACTTAGGTTGCTTCCATATCTTGGCTATTGTAAATAGTGCTGTGATAAACATAGGGGTGCATATGTCTTTTTGAATCTGAGAAGTTGTATTCTTTGGGTAAATTCCAAGGATTGGGATTCCTGGGTCAAATGGTATTTCTATTTTAAGTTTATTGAAGAACTTCCATATTGATTTCCACAATGGTTGAACTAGCCTTCATTCCCACCAGCAGTGTAGGAGGGTTCCCCTTTCTCCTCATCATCGCCAGCATTTGTTGTTCTTAGTCTTTTCGATGCTGGCCATCCTCACTGCTGTGAGGTGATACCTCATTGTGGTTTTAATTTGCATTTCCCTGATGAATAGTGATGTGGAGCATCTTTTCATGTGTCTGTTGTCCATCTGAATTTCTTCTTTGGAGAATTGTCTCTTCATATCCTCTGCCCATTTTATAATCAGGATATTTGCTTTTTGTGTTTTGAGGCATGTGAGTTCTTTATATATTTTGGATGTTAATCCCTTCACAGATATGTCATTTACAAATATATTCTCCCATACTGTAGGATGCCTTTTTGTTCTGTTGATGGTGTCCTTTGCCATACAGAAGCTTTTTAGTTTGATGTAGTCCATGTGTTCATTTTTGTTTTTGTTTCCCTTGCTCAAGGAAATGTGTTCAGGAAGAAGTTGCTCATGCTTATATTCAGGAGATTTTTGCCTATGTTGCCTTCTAAGAGTTTTATGGTTTCATGACTTACATTCAGGTCTTTGATCCATTTCGAGTTTACTTTTGTGTATGGGGTTAAACAATAATCCAGTTTCATTCTCTTGCATGTAGCCATCCAGTTTTGCCAACACCAGTTGTTGAAGAGGCTGTATATCCCCATTGTATGTCCATGGCTCCTTTATCATATATTAATTGACCATATATGGTTGGGTTTATATCAGGGCTCTCTAGTCTACTCCATTGGTCTATTGTTCTGTTCTTGTGCCAGTACCAAATTGTCTTGATTACTGTGGCTTTGTAGTAGAGCTTGAAGTTGGGGACCATAAGCCCCCCAGCTTTTATCTTCCTTCTCAGCATTGCTTTGGCTATTCAGGGTCTTTTGTGGTTCCATATGAATTTTAGAACAATTTTCTCTAGTTCATTGAAAAATGATCTTGGTATTTTGATAGGAATTGCATTAAATCTGTAGATTGCTTTACGCAGGGTGGCCATTTTGACAACATTAATTCTTCCTACCCAAGTGCGTGGGATGAATTTCCATTTGTTAGTGTCCTCTTTAATTTCTCTTAAGAGTGTCTTGTAGTTTTCAGAGTATAAATCTTTCACTTCCTTGGTTAAGTTTATTCCCAGGTATTTTATTCTTTTTGATGCAATTGGGAATGGAATTGTTTTCCTGATTTCTCTTTCTGCTAGTTCATTGTAGTATATAGGAATGCTACAGATTTCTGTGAATTAATTTTGTATCCCACAACTTTGCTGAATTCAGATATTAGATCTAGTAGTTTTGGAGTGGATTCTTTAAGGTTTTTTATGTACAATATCATGTCATCTGCAAACAGGGACAGTTTAACTTCTTTCTTGCTAATCTGGATGCCTTTTATTTCTTTGTGTTGTCTGATTGCTGTGGCTAGGACCTCCAGTACTATGTTGAAAAGAAGTGGGACGGGTGGGCAACCTTGTCTTGTTCTCCATCTTAAAGGAAAAGCTTTCAAATTCTCACTGTTAAGTATAATGTTGCCTCTGGGTTTGTCATATATGGCCTTTATTATGTTGAGGTACTTGCTGTCTATGCCCATATTGGTTTGTAATTTTTGTTTTTTGTGGTGTCTTTGTCTGGTTTTGGTATTAGAGTGATGATGACCTCATAGAATGAGTTTGGAAGTATTCCCTCTTCCACTCTTTGGAAAACTTTAAGGAGGATGGGTATTAGGTCTTCACTAAATGTTTGATAAAATTCAGCTGTGAAGCCAACTGGTTCAGGAATTTTTTCTTAGGTAGTTTTTGATTACCAATTCAAATTTGTTGCTGGTAATTGGTCTGCTCAGATTTTCTGTTCCTTTCTGGGTCAGCCTTGGAAGGTTGTCCATTTTTCTAGAAAGCTGGCCATTTCTTCTAGGTTATCCAGTTTGTTAGCATATAGTTTTTCATAGTATTCTCTAATAATTCTTTCTATTTCTGCGGTGTCCATAGTGATTTCTCCTTTCTCATTTCTGATTCTGTTTATGTGTTTAGACTCTCTCTTTTTCCTGATAAGTCTGACTAGGGGTTTATCTATTTTGTTTATTTTCTTGAAGAACCAGCTCCTGCTTTCATTGATTCTTTCTATTGTTTTATTTTTCTCGATTTTATTTATTTATGCTCTAATCTTTATTATGTCCCTCCTTCTACTGACTTTGGGCCTCATTTGTTCTTCTTTTTCTAGTTTTGTTAATTATGACTTTAGACTGTTCATATGTGATTGTTCTTCTTTCCTGAGGTGGGCCTGTATTGCAATATACTTTCCTCTTAGCACGGTTTTCGCTGCATCACAGATTTTGCAGTGTTGAATTATTGCTGTCATTTGTCTCCACATATTGGTTGATATCTATTTTTATTTGGTCATTGATCCATTGGTTATTTAGGAGCATGCTGTGAAGCCTCCATGTATTTGTGGGATTTTTCATTTTCTTTGCATAATTCATTTCTAGTTTCATACCATTGTGGTCTGAGAAGCTGGTTAGTACAATTTCATACTTTTTGAATTTACCAAGGCTTTTTTTGTGGCCTAGTATATGATCGATTCTTGAAAATGTTCCATGTGCACTTGAGAAGAATGTATATTCTGCTGCTTTTGGGTGTAGAGTTTTGTAGATGTCTTTTAGGTACATCTCTTCTAATGTGTTGTTTAGTGCTTCTGTCTCCTTACTTATTTTCTGTCTGGTTGATCTGTCCTTTGGAATGAGTGGAATGTTGAAGTCTCCTAGAATGAATGCATTGCATTGTATTTCCCCCTTTAATTCTGTTAGTGTTTGTTTCACATATGTAGGTGCTCCTGTGTTGGTTGCAGAGATATTTATAATGGTTATATCTTCTTGTTTGATTGACCTCTTTATCATTATGTAATGTCCTTCTTTTTCTCTTGTGACTGTCTTTGTTTTGAAGTCTATTTTGTCTGATACAAGTATTGCAGCTCCTGCTTTTTTCTCCCTATTAGTTGCATGAAATATCTTTTTCCATGCCTTCACTTTTAGTCTGTGTATGTCTTTGGGTTTAAAGTGAGTCTCTTGTAGGCAACATATAGATGGGTCTTGTTTTTTTTATCCATTCAGTGACTCTGTCTTCTGATTGATGCATTCAAACCATTTACGTTTAGGGTGATTGTCAATAGGTATTTACTTTTTGCCATTGCAGGCTTTCGATTCGTGGTTACCAAAGGTTCAAGGTTAAGTTCCTTACTATCTAAGAGTCTAACTTAACTCACTTAATATGCTATTACAAACACAGTCTAAAAGTTCTTTTTTTTCTCCTCTTCTTTCTTCCTCCTCCATTCTTTATATATTAGGTATCATATTCTGTACTCTTTGTCTATCCCTTGTTTGATTTTGGGGATAGTTGATTCAATTTTGCATTTGCTTAGTAATTAACTGTTCTGCTTTCTTTACTGTGGTTTTATTACCTCTGGTGACTGCTATTAAATCTTAGGAAAACTTCAATCTATAGCAGTCCCTCCAAAATACACTGTAGAGACAGTTTGTGGGAGGTAAATTCTTTCAGCTTTTGCTTATCTGGAAATTGTTTAATCCCTCCTTCAAATTTAAATGATAACCTTGCTTGATAATGTATTCTTGGTTCGAGTCCCTTCTGCTTCATTGCATTAAATACATCATGCCACTCTCTTCTGGCCTATAAGGTTTCTGCAGAGAAGTCTCATGATCGCCTGATGGGCCTTCCTTTGTATGTGATCTTATTTCTCTCTGGCTGCTTTTAATAATCTGTCCTTATCCTTGGTCTTTGCCATTTTAATTACTATATGTCTTGGTGTTGTCTTCCTTGGGACCCTTGTGTTGGGAGATCTGTTTACCTCCATGGCCTGAGAGAATATCTCTTCCCCCAGATTGGGAAAGTTTTCAGCAATTACCCCCTCAAAGACATTTTCTATCCCCTTTTTCTCTGTCTTTTTCTTCTGGTACCCCTATAATGCAAATATTGTTTCATTGGTTTTGGTTACACAGTTCTCTCAATATTGTTTCATTCTTAGAGATCCTTTTTTCTTTCTGTGCCTCACCTTCTTTGTATTTCTCTTCTCTAGTTTCTATTTCATTTATCATCTCCTCCACCATATCTAATCTGCTTTTAAAACTTTCCATTGTATGTTTCATTTCTGATACTGTGTCCCGTAGTGATTGGATCTCTGACCGGAATTCATTCCTGAGTTCTTGAATATTTTTCTGTACCTCCATGAGCATGTTAAGGATTTTTATTTTGAAATACCATCGAGGCACATTCATGAGGTCGATTTCATTTGAATGTTTCTCAAGGGTTGTATTCATAATTTTACTCTGAACCAGGTTCCTTTGGCATTTCATATTTGTATGTGGCACCCTCTAGTGCCCAAAGCTCTATGCTCTGGAGCTGCTCAGCCCTTGAAGCAATGTTGGGGGTTGCAGTGGAGCAGTATTGGTGCCTGGTTGGGAGGAAAGAGCTGTTTTCTGCTTCTGGGCTGGTATGCCTGTCTCTACTGCCAGAACCATTAGGCTGAGCACACAGGTATAAGCCTGTATGGTTTGCGTTTGTAGTTGCTGTAGATGAGGCTTCCCTCTGGCTGTCCTAATGCCATGGTAGGGTTTTCTGGTTTCTGAGCCAGGTGGGGCTGGGTGGGAGAAAGTCTCAGTAGGCTGCATATCATGGAGGGGGTCTTTGGATCTCTGTAGCCTGCCAGGGAGCTGGAGCTCCTGAAGATTGTGAAAGTTCCCAACCTGCTGGGCAGAGTGCACCCAGACAATTTTGTCTACTTGTCCTTTCTCCTGAGCAGTAAACTCTGTGCAGTCCTTGCCCCTTCAGCAGCCTTCTTGCTGTTAGGAAGTCTCTCAGACTGCCCACCTTTCTTTTGTCCCAGAGCAGCCAGATATGGATCCCTGCTTTCCACATGTCGCTGGAATCTCAGTCTCTCCAGGTATTCTGCCTGTCTTAGCTTTCCCCTAATCATGAGAGTACCATGAAAACACCATGAAATGTAGGTTATGCTCCCAGATCAGATCTCCGGAGCTAGGTATTCAGAAGACCCAGGCCTCCACTCTCTCCCTCCTCTGTTTCTCTTCCTCTTGCTGTTGAGCTGGGGTGGGGGAAGGGCCTGGGTCTGGCTGAGCTGCGTCTTTGGTACGTTACCCTGTTCTGTGAGGTTTATTCTTTTCTCCAGGTGTATGCAGTTTGGCATAGTCCTCTTTCCTATTGCTCTTTCAGGATTAGTTGTATTAATTATAGCTTCTTATTATACACGGTTTTAGGAGGAAGCCTCTGTCTCATCTCTCATGCTGCCATCTTTAATCCTCTCCAGTGATAAGTAACTTTTAAAGCTTCAGCCGAGGCAGAGCTCAGGGTTGTCTCATAGCTTGGTTTCAGTAGAAGTGGAGGTGTGGTCGTTGTCTATCTTGATAAGACAGATGCTGTTGCTTCCAGTCAATGACTTTAACGAAGATGATTAGTTTGTTAGGGCAGATAACAAGTTATCACAAACTAGTGGCTTAAACAAGAGAGATGTATTATCTTATAGTTATGGAGGCTACATGTTCAAGATCTGATGGTTTTGAGAGAGAATCTATTCTATGTCTTTTCCCTAGTTTCTCATGTTCTCTGGAAATCTTTGGGATTCCTTTGGCTTGCAGAAGCATTACTCCAACCTGTATACCTTATCTTTGCATGGTTTTCTTCCTGAGTCTGTTTCTGTGTCCAGGTTTCCCTTTATTTCTCCTCTGAGAGGAATTGCAAGAGATGTAGAAGACAGGGTGCTTTAAGGATATTATAATTCTTGAAGGGTTATAAATTCTTTAATGAATAAAAATTTTAAAAGTAAATATACACATAGGTTATAATAAGACACATAAATGTGACTGATGGGGACACGCATGGTATGATTGGAAAATGTTGAATCCCTTAGTTTACGAACCCCTTACCTGGAAAACAATTTGGTAAAATCAAAATGATCTGTTAATTGTAGTTAACATAAAGGTTTTTCAAAGTACACATGGAAATGATCTTTGATAAAATGTGTGCCAGATTAAGGAATGCTGCAGACTCTTAGACACTCCTCCCATCAAGACAACATATGCTGCCTTGTGTCTGAGAAGGCTCTGTGCTTTCTCTGACCAATAAAATATTGAAGACGTGATGCTGTGCCAGATTTTGAGGCCAGGCCTTAAGAAAGTGGTAACTTCCTCCTTCCAGCCCTTGGAACACTTGCCTTTGGAGCCACCATGGAAGAATTCTCGCTGTTTTGCTGAAGCCCGTATGTGGAAAGATTCACGCATTTGAGGGAGGCCATTGTGGACACTCCAATCCTATTCTGATACAGCTGAATCCTACCAAATTTTCCCTCTGTTTAACGACAACAGTTAGATTAGATAAAGGAACCACCCTACTCTAGTATGACCACATCTTAACTAATTACATCTGCAATGACCCTATTTTCAAATTTGGTCACATTCTGAGGTATAGGGGATTTGGACTTCAACATATGAATATGGGGGAACATAATTCAACTCATAACAGAAGTCTTTGAAACTATTTCCCAAGAGGGTAGTATAAGTATCTTTGGTTGATTTACTTTGCAGCGGTGGGAGACTCTGGGGGAGGTTGTTAAATTTTGTTAGATGATCAACATGGCTCCTATATATAAATGTAGAAAGTGTATCACAGAATATTTATGCTGAAAATGGTAAGTAATTACTTTCTTTTTCCCCTTCCTCCCTTTCTCTCTTCCTTCTTTATTACTATTGGTTACACAATGATGTTAAGCTTACATCTTGTACATGGCTGGTAAATACTGAATCTTAGAAAATAGAAGAGGCATAAAAGTAGGAAAGGAGAAGTTTGTAATTAATCAAAATGATAGTACTCATACTTCATGTTATAAACAAAAAAATGACACCATAGAGCTTCATTCAGTTATGAATAAACTTCCTTTAACAGATATCCTAGGGCCTCTTAGCTAAATGCCCTTTTTCTTTTTCTTTCAGTCTTGAAGGACACTAACTGCTTACCTCATTGGCAAGGCAAGATGCTCCTTGTAACATCATTCTGTATTCTGTTTGCTATACAAAATGAAGCCTACTATGGAATGATGTGGCCCCTCATAGCCAAACTGACCATGAAAAAGAATGCTGAGAAACAGGATGTTAGCAAGTGTATGAGTCAACTGTGGTTGTATTGTAACTGAAATTTTAGTGTTGAGTTAAAGTTGTCTTCAGAATTAAATGTAAATTTTGCATTATTTACATTACATGTGGTTAGAAAAATCTTTTTCACTTATACATACCACAAACTTTTGAAGAATACTTCATATGTGAAGGCCCAGTTTTCAGCACAGAGAACTCTGAGCTGGATAAGACATGATCCCTGTCTTCAGGAGAATCACCCCATCTTATTCATCAATATGGACACTCACATGTGCCTTACAGCAGCATGAAAAACAACCGGAATATACACTGAGATCATGCCAAAATCCAGGACAAGTGTCAGAAACTCTGAGTGTGATTGATGGGATCTCATGCCAGCTTGTGTAAAACTCTTGTATTCTTGTCATTGCCTCTTTTCTCAAACCTCTTTGACCATTCTGCTGGCCACATTTATGGATCAGGCAAGTGACGTTGTGCTGAACACCTGGAGAACACCTCCTGGATATATCTTTCAGCATATTTGCTTACTATGATTGTTACCATGGTTAGTGTCCTCTTCCCCTATGAAGGAAAAGTCTTGAATGTCTTCACTTACTGTGCTCATTAATTCTTCAACTCATCAGCATTCTCAAAAAATATTACTCAAATACTTAACTCTTCTTTCACTTGCTTAAACTTATTTTAAAAACTTTCAATTTTGCTTCATTCAACAGCTTTTTAATATGTCAAATAATGTATTCCTGATTATAATTATATAATTTATTCATGCAATAGAGTCATATTTCTGCAGAGTAATTCTTCCTAATTTGTATGCCTTATCAACTATACTTTCTCAGTATAGTTGAAAACATCACATTTTTCAAGTGCTCTGCAACGGACTAAGTGTGATAACCTGTTGTAAGAGAACACAACTGAGGAGGTGGGTGGAGAACTGCTAGGCAAATGTATATTCCTAAAAATAGCAATAGGTGCCCTTGTATTAGCACCTAGCCAAAAGTGGAGAGGTCTATGTACAAGTGTATGATATAGTCCAAACTTTCACACAGAATGAAGATGGAAGCTCATTTATTTTTTGCTCACACTACGTTCCTAGCATTGAATACAATGTAAATACACGTTCACTGACTACATATGTTCATTGAAAACAGTTAACCCAGGGATTTTGGAATTGGAGGACGTACATTAAAAACTGTTTAAAGGACAATTTATTGATAAAAGATTTTCAGGCAAGTCACAAGAGACTAAAAGTCCAAATGTTTTTACTTTTGATTTTATTATTTTTAAGAATAAATATTTCAGAAATTGGCAAGTGTAATTGAAGGATGGCCTACAAAATCAAGTCAAATCAAATCAAATTTGCAAATTTGTAAATCAATAAGCCAGAAAAGTTGTATATCATGAAATTTAATTTTCTGTTACTCTAACTTCTTAATTCACCCTAATGCCTAACAGTGCTCCTGACTAGTCATGATGTTTGCTCACTTAGCCAGAGCTAAGTAACCATTTGTCAATTTGAAATTAAAATGTCTGAAAAGTAATCTCAATTAAAAAAATGAAAATTCTTTCATAATCAAAACTTTACACGTGATAAC
The DNA here is from genome assembly GCA_032199065.1 of Smutsia gigantea. NCBI lineage: Eukaryota > Metazoa > Chordata > Mammalia > Pholidota > Manidae > Smutsia > Smutsia gigantea. The sequence goes on from JAVSCE010016886.1 coordinate 116,576, forward strand.
AGGGTTAAAGTTTTCATTCAGCATTACTTAGCTTCCTGCTATGTACCAAATAGCCAGACTTACAATGCATTGACCTTTTCTCAACTTTATTCATTTTTTAAAAATAATAATTTTCTTGGGAGAGAGGATTAAAGATGGCGGTGTGAGAGGTTAGACAGAGGCTTCCTCCTAAAACCACATATAACGCGAAAATATAACTGATACAACTATTCCTGAAAGAGCAACAGGAAAGAGGACTGCTCCAGACTGCATAGACCTGGAGACAAGAACAGACCTCACAGAACAGGATAATGTACTAAAGCTGTGGCCTGGAAGGACCCAAGCCCTTCCCCCACCCCAGCTGACTGGTGGGAGGAAGAGAAATGGAGCAGGGAGGGAGTGGAGACCTGGGACTGATGAATACCTAACTCTGAAGATCTGCTCTGGGAGCACAAACCTACATTTCATGGTGCTTACATAATAACTATTGTAATTAGGGGGTTGAAAACTAAAACAGGGAGAATTACTGGAGAGACTGAGATTCCAGCTGCTTGTGGAAAGCAGGGATCCATATTTGGCTGCTCTGGGACAAAAGAAAGGTGGGCAGTCTGAGAGACTTCCTAACAAGGAAGGCCTTAGCAAGAGGGCTGCTAAAGGGGCAAGGATAACACAGAGCTTAATGCTCAGAAGAAAGGACAGGTAGACAAAATTGTCCAGGTGCACTCTGCCCAGCAGGTTGGAGCTCTCATGATCTTCAGGTGCACCAGCTCCCTGGCTGCCTACACAGCTCCAAGAACCCCCTCCATGATAGGCAACAAACCGGCAAACCCTACCCCCACATTAGCCCAGCCAGAGGAAAGATCTGTCTATAGTAACTACAAACGCAAAGCATAGAGGCTTATACCTGCATGCTCGGCCCAATGGTTCAGGCAGTGGACACTGGCATAGAAGCCGGGTAGCAGGAAACAGCTCTGTCCTCCCCCAAGGCACCAGTACCACTCCCCTGCGACCCCTGACATTGCTTCAGGGGCTGAGCAGCTCCAGAGAGTAGAGCTTCTGGGCACTAGAGGGTGCCATACACAAATATGAAATGCCAAAGGAACCTGGTTCAGAGTAAAATTATTCATACAACTCCTGAGAAAGATTTAAATGATTTGGACCTTATGACTCTCCCTGAAAGGGAGTTCAAAATAAAAATCATTAACGTGCTCATGGATGTACGGAAAGACATTCAAGAACTCAGGAATGAACTCCAGTCGGACACCCATTCATTGAAGAGCACAATGGAGGGTATTAAAAGAAGATTGGATACTGTGGAGGAGATTATAAATGAAATAGAAACTAGAGAAGAGGAATACAAGGAAGCTGAGGCACAGAGAGACAAAAGAATTTCTAAGAATGAGAGAATATTGAGAGAACTGTGTGACCAATTCAAACGGAACAATATTTACATTATAGGAGTATCAGAAGAAGAAGAGAGAGAAAAAGGGATAGAAAGTGTCTTTGATTAAACTCAAAATGGATTAAAGACCTGAATGTAAGTCATGAAACCATAAAAATCTTAGAAAAAAATATAGGCAAAAATCTCTTGAACATAAACATGAGCAAGTTCTTCATGAATATATCTCCCCAGGCAAGGGAAACAAAAGTAAAATGGAACAAGTGGAACTATAACAAACTAAAAAGCTTCTGTACAGCAAAGGATACCATCAGTAGAACAAAAAGACATCCTACAGTATGGGAGAATATATTCATAAATGACATATCTGATAAGGGGTTGACATCAAATTATACATAAAGAGCTCATGCACCTCAACAAACAAAAAACAAATAAGCCAATTTAAAAATGGGCAAAGGAGCTGAACAGACACTTCTCCAAAGAAGAAAATCAGATGGCCAACAGGCACATGAAAAGATGCTCCACATCGCTAGTCATCAGGGAAATGCAAATTAAACCACAATGAGATATCACCTCACACCAGTTGTTAGGATGGCCGCCATCCAAAAGACAAACAACAACAAATGTTGGCGAGGATGTGGAGAAAGGGGAACCCTCCTACACTGCTGGTGGGAATGTGGATTGGTGCAACCATGTGGAAAGCAGTATGGAGGTTCCTCAACAAACTCAAAATAGAAATACCATTTGACCCAGGAATTCCACTCCTAGGAATTTACCCTAAAAATGCAGCAGCACAGTTTGTAAAATACATATGCACCCCTATGTGTATCACAGCACTATTTACAATAGCCAAGAAATGGAAGCAACCTAAGTGTCCATCAGTAGATGAATGGATAAAGAATATGTGGTATATATACACAATGGAATATTATTCAGCCATAAGAAGAACACAAATCCTTCCATTTGCAACAACATGGATGGTGCTAGAGGGTTTTATGCTCACTGAAATAAGCCAGGTGGAGAAAGACAAGTATCAGTTGATTTCACTCATCTGTGGAGTACAATAACAAAGAAAAAACTGAAGGATCAAAACAGCAGCAGATTCACAGAATCCAAGAATGGACTAACAGTTACCAAAGGGAAAGGGACTGGGGAAGAGGCATGGGGAGGGTTAAGGAGGAAAAAGGGCTATTACAATTAGCACACATAATGTAGTGAGGTTGGGGGTGGGGTGGGGGGATACAGGGCAGGCAGTATAACATAGAGAAGGCATGTAGTGATTCTATAACATCCTACTACATGGATGGACAGTGACTGCAATGGGGTATGTGGTGGAGACTTGATAATAGGGGGAGTCTAGTAACCATAATGTTGCTCATGTAATTCTATATTAATAATAGAAAATAACAATAATAATAATAAATAAATAAATAATAAAAACTCCTGATCAGCACTGTGTGGGGAGCTTCCAGGTTAATGAACACATGGAGGTGGTGGGAGGGTGGTGCCTGGAGAGGTCATGGAAGCTCCATGCCCCTCTCACAACACACTGCCCTGGGCATCTCTTCCATCTGGCTGTTCCTAACTTGTATGCTTTTACAATAAACTGGTGGAAAAAAAAAAGAAAGTGTCTTTGAGGTGGTAATTGCTGAAAACTTCCCCAATCTGGGTAAGGAGATAGTCTCTCAGGCCATGGAGTTGCACAGATCTCCCAACACAAGGGACCCAAGGAAGACAACATCAAGACATATGATAATTAAAATGGCAAAGATCAAGGATAAGGACGGACTTTTAAAAGGAGCCAGAGAGAAATAAGACCACATACAAAGGAAAGCTCATCAGGCTATCATCAGACTTCTCAACAGAAACCTTGCAGGCCAGAAGGGAGTGGCATGATGTATTTAATGCAATGAAGCAGAAGGGCCTTGAACCAAGATTACTTTATCCGGCAAGATTATCATTTAAATTTGAAGGAGGGATTATACAATTCCAAGATAAGCAAAAGCTGAGAGAATTTACTGCCCACAAACCATCTCTACAGTGTATTTTGGAGCGACTTCTATAGATGGAAGTGTTCCTAAGTTTAATAGTTGCCACCAGAGGTAATAAAACCACAGTAAAGAAAGTAGAACAGCTAATTACTAAGCAAATGCAAAATTGGATTAACTATTCCTCAAATCAATCAAGGGATAGACAAAGAGTACAGAATATGATAGCTAATATATAAAGAATGGAGGAGGAACAAAGAAGAGGAGAAAAAATAAAAAGAACCTTTAGATTATGTTTGTTAATAGCATATTAAGTCAGTTAAGTTAGACTCTTAGATAGTAAGGAAGTTAACATTGGTAACCATGAATCTAAAGCCTGCAATGCAGTAAGTGCATACCTATCCATAATCACCCTAAATGTAAATGGACTAAATGCACCAACCAGAAGACATAGAGTCACTGAATGGATAAAAAAAAAAAGACCCATATATATGCTGTCTACAAAAGACTCACTTTAAACCCAAAGATACACAGACTAAAAGTGAAGGGATGGAAAAAGACATTTCATGCAACTAATGGGGAGAAAAAAGCAGTGGTTGCAGTACTTGTATCAGACAAAATAGACTTAAAAACAAAGAAAGTCCAAGGAGACAAAGAAGGGCATTACATAATGATAAAAGTGGACGCAACAAGAAGACATAACCATAATAAATATCTATGTGCCCATCACAGGTGCACCTACATATGTGAAACAAATACTAACAGAATTAAAAGGAGAAATAGATTGCAATGCATTCATTCTAGGAGACTTCAACATTCCACTCACTCCAAAGGACAGATCAACCAGACAGAAACTAAGTAAGGAGACAGAGGCACTGAACAACACAATAGAACATATGGACATAACAGACATCTACAGAACTCTACACCCAAAAGCAGCAGAATATACATTCTTCTCAAGTGCACATGGAACATTTTCAAGAATCGATCATATCATAGGCCACAAAAGAGTCTTGATAAATTCAAAAGATTGAAATTGTACCAACCAGTTTCTCTGACCACCAAGGTATGAAACTAGAAATAAATTATGCAAAGAAAATGAAAAATCCCACAAATACATGGAGGCTTCACAGCATGCTCCTAAATAACCAATGGATCAATGACCAAATAAAAACAGAGATCAACCAGTATATGGAGACAAATGACAACAATAATTCAACACCGCAAAATCTGTTTGATGCAGCGAAGGCCGTGTTAAGAGGAAAGTACACTGCAATACAGGCCTACCTCAGGAGAGAAGAACAATCCCATATGAGCCGTCTAAACTCACAGTTAATGAAACTAGAAAAAGAAGGACAAATGACACCCAAAGTCAGTAGAAGGAAGGACATAATAAAGATTAGGGCAGAAATAAATGAAATCGAGAAGAACAAAACAATAGAAAGAATCAATGAAAGCAGGAGATGGTTCTTCAAGAAAATAAACATAATAGATAAACCTCTAGCCAGACTTATCAAGAAAAAAAAAGAGAGTCTACTCACATAAACAGAATCATAAATGAGAAAGGAAAAATCACTACGGACACCACAGAAATACAAAGAATTAAGAGAGAATACCATAAAAAATTATATGGTAACAAAGTGGATAACCTAGAAGAAATGGATAGCTTTCTAGAAAAATACAACATTCCAAGGCTAACCCAGAAAGAAACAGAAAATCTGAACAGACCAATTACCAGCAACAAAATTGAACTTGTAATAAAAAACTTACCTAAGAACAAAATGCCTGAACCAGATGGCTTCACTGCTGAATTTTAAAAATATTTAGCGAAGACCTAATACCCATTCTCCTTAAAGTTTTCCAAAGAGGAGAAGAAGAGGGAATACTTCCAAACTCATTCTATGAGGCCAGCATCACTCTAACACCAAAACCAGGCAAAGACACGACACACACCAAAAAATTACAAACCAGTGTCTGTGATGAACATAGATGCAAAAATACTCAACAAAATATTAGTGAACTGAATTCAAAAATACATCAAAAAGATCATCCATCATGATCAAGTAGGATTTATACCAGGGATGCAAAGATGATACAACATTTGAAAATCCATCAACATCATCCACCACATCCACAAAAAGAAGGACAGAAACCACATGATCATCTCTAGCATTTGACAAAATTCAACATCCATTCGTGATAAAAACTCTCAACAAAATGGGTATAGAGGGAAAGTGCCTCAACATTATAAAGGCTATATATGAGAAACCCACAGCCAACATTATACCTAACAGCAAGAAGCTGAAAGATTTTCCTTTCAGATCTGGAAGAAGACAAGGATGCCCACTCTCCCCACTTTTATTCAACATAGTACTGGAGGTCCTAGCCACAGCAATCAGACAACACAAAGAAATAAAAGGCATCCAGTTTGGGAAGGAAGAAGTTAAACTGTCACTCTTTGCAGATGACATGATATTGTACATAAAAAACTCTAAAAAGAGGCTTCTGGGAAGATGGTGGTGTGAGCAGGGGAGTGGAAATCTCCTCCCCAAACCATATATATTTGTGAAAATACAACAAATGCAACTATTCCTTAAAAAGAGAATAGAAGATACAGTACAACAGCCAGGCTAGAGCTATACCTGCGAGAACTCAGCACTTCATGAAGCGGGTAAAATACAAAGCCGTGAGCCGGCAGGACCAGAGCACTCCCCCACCCCAGTGCCCCAGCGGGAGCGAAAGATTCAGAGTGGGGAGTGAGTGGAAGCACAGGCCCGCCAAATAACCAGCCCTGGTGATCTGCGCCGTGAGCAATGACACACATCGCATGGTGTATCAGAGATTAGAGAAACAGAAGGGCAGGATCCCAGATGGAGACTGCAAGCATGCCCCCTCAGCTGGCTCCCCAGGACAAAAGAAAAGTGGACGCTTTTTTTTTAAGTCTTAAAGAGACAAGGGCCCAACAGCAGAACAAAATTGTCCCAGTGCACTCAGCCCAGGAGGCTGGGAGTCTTGGGAATTTTGGACGCCCTGACTGGCGGCTAGGCAAAGCAGCTGCTGAGAGGCTTCCCACAGAGATCAGCAGCTTGCCATTTGTTCCCAGTGCCCCCAACACCCCCATCCCCGGTCAGTGCCACAAAGGGTCGGTCCAGGATCTGCCACTGCTGCAGAAGAGCAAAGGAGCGGCCCCTCGCACAGCAACCTCACAGAATCTACTCCCAGCTGGCGCACAGCTAAGCAGGAAGGACCCCAGAACCCACAACAAGGGCTGGAAAGCATCAAAGGGACCAGAAGGCACCCAGCGAGATGTCAAACCCCTGCAGTGCTATAGGCTAGGCTTAGGGTGACACCGCACAAAGGCAGCTCCAGGGATTATCCCAGAGACTGCCTCCCAGTGTGTGAGAAACCAGTTCAGGCCCTGGAGAAGGACAAGGAGAACAACAAGCAGGAAAGGACTTTTTCTCCCAGCTGACACATGTGGCACCTACCAGTGACCACTTCTATCACCATGAAAAGACAAAGGAATATGGTACAGACAAAGATTACCCAGAAAACCACAAAGAGAGGGTCTAATGGGATAGATTTACACAATCTTCCTGAAAAATAATTCAGAATAAAACTCATAACCATGCTGATGGACCTACAAAGAAATATGCAAGAGCTAAGGGAGGAAGTGAGGAAAGACAATGCAAAAATCATATAAGCGATCGACGGGCTTAAGAGCAGAATGGACGAGGTGCAAGAGATTGTTAATGAAATATAAGTTAGAGAACAGAAATGCAGAGGAGCTGAGGCAGACAGAGATAAAAGGATCTCTAAGAATGAAAGAATATTAAGAGAACTGTGTGACCAATCCAAACGGAGCATTACAGGAGTATCAGAAAAAGAAGAGAGAGAAAAAGGGATAGAAAGTGTCTTTGAAGAACTAATTGCTGAAAACTTCCCCAAGTTGGGGAAGAAAATAGTTTCTCAGACCACGGAAGCCCACAGATCTCCCAACACAAGGGACCCAAGGAAGACAACAACAAGACACATAATAATTAAAATGGCAAAGATCAAAGATAAGGACAGAGTATTAAAGGCAGCTAGAGAGAGAAAAAGATCACCTACAAAGGAAAATCCATCAGACTATCATCAGACTTCTCAACAGAAACCTTACAGGCCAGAAGAGCATGGCATGATATATTTAATGTAATGAAAGAGAAGGGGCTTGAACCAACAATATTGTATGTAGCATAATTATCATTTAAATTTGAGGGAGGGATTAAATAATTCCCAGAGAAGTGAAAGCTGAGGGAATTTGCCTTCCACAAACCACCTCTACAGGATATCTTAAAGGGACTGCTCTAGATGGAAGCACTCCTAAAGCTAAAAAGATGTCACCAGAGAAAATAAAATCATAGCAACGAAAGCATACTATACAAATACTGACTAAAGGCAAAAAGTAAAATAAACTACCCACACAAACAATCAAATGAAATGTAAAAGGGTACAGAATAAAACACCTAGTATATAAAGAATGGAGGGGAAGAAGAAGAGAGAGAAATAAAGAATCATCAGACTGTGTTTAAAATAGCTTAACAAGAGAGTTAAGTTAGACAGTTAGATAGTAAAGAAGCTACCCTTGAACCTTTGGTAACCACAAATCTAAAGCCAGCAATGGCAATAAATACATATCTATCAATAATCACCCTACATGTAAATAGACTGAATGCACCAATCAAAAGACACAGAGTAATTGAATGGATAAAAAAACAACACCCATCTATATGCTGTTTACAAGAGACCTCAAACCCAAAGATATACACAGACTAAAGTTGAAGGGATGCAAAAAGGTATTCCATGAAAACAACAAGGAGAAAAAAGCAGGTGTTGCAGTACTTGTATCGAACAAAATAGACTTCAAAATAAAGAAAGTCGCAAGAGATAAAAAAGGACATTAAGTAATGGTAAAGGGGTCTCTCCAACAAGAGGATATAACCATTATAAATATATCTGCACTCAACACAGGAGTGCTGACATATGTGAAACAAAAACTAACAGAATTAAAGGAAGAAATAGAAAGCAATGCATTCATTTTAGGAGACTTCAACACACCACTCACTCCAAAGGACAGATCAACAAGACAGAAAATAAGTAAAGACACAGAGGAACTGAACAAAAAACTAGAACAGATGGATCTAACAAACATCTACAGAACACTACACCCCAAAGCAGCACGATACATTTCTTCTCAAGGGCACATGTAACATTTTCCAGAATAGACTACATACTAGGCCACAAAAAGAACCTCAGTAAATTCAAAAATATTGAAATTCTACCAACCAACTTCTCAGATCACAAAGGTATAAAACTAGAAATAAATGTTACAAAGAAAACAATAAGGCTCACAAATACATGGAGGGTTAATGACATGCTCCTAAATAATCAATGGATAAATGACCAAATTAAAACAGAGATCAAACAATATTTGGAGACAAATGACAACAACAACACAAAGCCGGAACTTCTGTGGGATGCAGCAAAGGCAGTTCTAAGAGGAAAGTATATTGCAATCCAGACCTATTTAAAGAAGGAAGAACAACTCCAAATGCGCAGTCTAAAGACACAATTATTGAAATTGGAAAAACAAGAACAAATGAGACCCAAAGACACTAGAAAGAAGGACATAATAAAGATTACAGAAGGAATTAATAAAATTGAGAAGAATAAAAGAATAGAAAAAAACAATGAAACCAAGAACTGGTTTTTTGAGAAAATAAACAAAATAGATAAACCCCTAGCCAGACTTATTAAGAGAAAAAGAGAATCTGCACACATAAACAGAATCAGAAAAGAGAAAGGAAAAATCATGACAAACATCACAGAAATACAAAGAATTATAAGAGAAATCTATGAAAATCTATATGCTAACAAGCTGGAAAACCTAGAAGAATTGGACAACTTCCTATGAAAATACAACCTTCCAAGACTGACCAAGCAAGAAAAAGAAAACCTGAACAGACCAATTAACAGCAAAGAAATTGAATCGGTAATCAAAAAACAACCTAAGAACAAAACCCCCAGGACAGATGGATTCACCTCTGAATTTTACCAGACATATACACAAGAAATAACGCCCATTCTCCTTAATGATTTCCAAAAAATAGTAGAGGAGGGAATACTTCCAAACTCATTCTTTGAAGCCAGCATCACTCTAATACCAAAACCTGAAAAGACCTCACCAAAAAAGAAAATGACAGACCAATATCCCTGATGAACATAGATGCAAAAATACTCAACAAAATATTAGCAAACCAAATTCAAAAATACGTCAAGAGGATCATACACAATGGTCAAGTGGGATTCATCTCAGGGATGCAAGGATGATACAACATTCGAAAATCCATCAACATCATCCACTACATCAACAAAAAGAATAAAAACCACATGATCATCTCCATAGATGCTGAAAAAGCATTTGACAAAATTCAGCATCCATTCATGATTAAAACTCTCAACAAAATGGGTATAGAGGGGAAGTACCTCAAAATAATAAAGGCCATATATGACAAACCCATAGCCAACATCATACTTAACACGGAGAAGCTGAAAGCTTTTCATATAAGATCAGGAACCAGACAGGGATGCCCACTCTCCCCACTGTTATTCAACATAGTACTGGAGGTCCTAGCCACGGCAATCAGACAAAACAAAGACATACAAGGCATCCAGATTGGTAAAGAAGAAATCAAATTGCCACTATTTGCAGATGACATTATATTGTACATAAAAAACCTTAAAGACTCCACTCCGAAACTACTAGAACTAATATCTGAATTCAGCAAAGTTGCGGGATACAAAATAACCACACAGAAATCTGTTGCTTTCTTATACACTTAAGATGAACTAGAAGAAAGAGAAATCAGGAAAACAACTCCATTCACAATTGCATCAAAAAGAATAAAATACCTAGGAATAAACCTAACGAAGGAAATGAAAGACCTGTACCCTGAAAACTATATGATGCTCCTAAGAGAAATTAAAGAGGACACTAACAAATGGAAATTCATCCCATGCTCTTGGCTAGGAAGAATAAATATTGTCAAAATGGCTATACTACCTAAAGCAATCTACAGATTCAATGCAATGCCTATCAAAATACCAATAGCATTCTTCAATGAACTGGAACAAATAGTTCTAAAATTCATATGGAACCACAAAAGACCCGAATAGCCAAAACAATCCTGAGAAGGTAAAATAAAACGGGCAATTATGCTCCCTGACTTCAAGCTCTACTACCAAGCTACAGTAATCAAGACAATTTGGTTTTGGCACAAAGCAGACCTACATACCAGTGGAACAGAACAGAAAATTCAGACATTAACCCAAACATATACGGTCAATTAATATATGATAAAGGAGCCTTGGACATACAATGAGGAGATGACAACCTCTTCAGCAGCTGATGTTGGCAAAACTGCACAGCTGCATGTAAGAGAATGAAACTAGACTACTGTCTAACCCCATACAGAAAGGTCAACTCGAACTGGATCAAAGACGTGAATGTAAGTCTTGAAACCATAAAACTCTTTGAAAAAACGTATGCAAAAATTTCTTGGACATAAACATGATCGACTTCTTTATGAACATATCTCCCTGAGCAAGGGAAACAAAAGCAAAAATGAACAAGTGGGACTATATCAAGCTGAAAAGCTTCTATACAGCAAAGGACACCATCAGCAGAAAAAGAAGACATCCTACAGTATGGGAGAATATATTCATACATGACATATCCAATAGGAGGTTGACATCCAAAATATATAAAGAACTCATGCACCTCAGCAAACAAAAAGCAAATAATCCAGTTAAGAAATGGGCAGAGGATATGAATAGAGACTTCTCCAAAGAAGAAATTCAGATGGCCAACAGGCACATGAAAAGATGCTCCATATCACTTATCATCAGAGAAATGCAAATTAAAACCACAATGAGATATCACCTCACACCAGTGAGGATGGCCAACATCCAAAACACAAACAACAACAAATATTGGTGAGGATGTGGAGAAAAGGGAACTCTCCTACCCTGCTGGTGGGAATGCAAATTAGTTCAATCATTGTGGAAAGCAGTATGGAGGTTCCTCAAAAAACTCAAAATAGAAATACCATTTGACCCAGGAATCCCACTCCTAGGAATTTACCCTAAGAATGTATCAACCCAGTTTGAAAAAGACAGATGCACACCTATTTTATTGCAGCACTATTTACAATAGCCAAGAAATGGAAGCAACCTAAGTGTCCATCAGTAGATGAATGGATAAAGAAGAGGTGGTACATATACACAATGGTATATTATTCGCCATAAGAGGAAAATAAATCCTACTATTTGCAACAACATGAGTGGAGCTAGAGGGTATTATGCTCAGTGAAATAAGCCAAGCTGAAAAAGACAAGTATCAAATGATTTCACTCATATGTGGAGCATAAGAGCAAAGAAAAAAACTGAAAGAAAAAACATCAGCAGACTCACAGAATCAAGAATGGACTAACAGTTGCCAAAGGGAAAGGGACTTGGGAGGATGGGTGGGAAGGGAGGGACAAGGGGGAAAAAACCCAGCATTACGATTGGCAGACATAATGTTTAGGGGGAATGGGGAGGGCTATACAACTCAGAGAGGACGAGTAGTGATTGTATGGCATCTCACTGCGCTGATGAACAGTGACTCTAATGGGGTAAGTGTGTTGGACCTGATGAAATTTGGAATTTAGTAACCATAATGTTGCACATGTAACTCTAGATTAATTATACCAAAAGGAAAAAAAAAACCCTAAAGAATTCACTCCCAAACTACTAGATCTAATATCTGAATTCAGCAATGTTGCAGGATACAAAATTAATACGCAGAAATTGGTGGCATTCCTATACACTAACAATGAACTAGCAGAGAGAGAAATCAGGAAAGCAATTCCATTCACAGTTGCATCAAAAAGAATAAAATACCTAGGAATAAACCTAACCAAGGAAGTGAAAGACCTATACTCTGAAAACTACAAGACACTCATGAGAGAAGTTAAAGAAGATACCAATAAATGGAAACACATCCCGTGCTCATGGATAGGTAGAATTAATATTGTCAAAATGGCCATCCTGCCTAAAGAAATCTACAGATTCAATGCAGTCCCTATCAAAATACCAACAGCATTCTTGAACGAACTAGTGAAAATCGTTCTAAAATTCATATGGAACCACAAAGGACCCTAATTAGCCAAAGCAATCCTGAGAAGGAAGAATAAAGCTGGGGGTATTATGCTCCCCAACTTCAAGCTCTTCTACAAAGCCATAGTACTCAAGACAACTTGGTACTGGCACAAGAACAGACCCATAGACCAATGGAGCAGACTAGAGAGCCCTGATATAAACTCAACTATATATGGTCAAATAATATGCGATAAAAGAGCCATGGACATACAATGGGGAAATGACAACGTGTTCAACAGCTGGTGTTGGCAAAACTGGACAGCTACATGCAAGAGAATGAAACTGGATTATTGTTTAACCCCATACACAAAAGTAAACTCAAAATGGATCAAGGACCTGAATGTAAGTCATAAAACCATAAAACTCTTAGGAGACAACATAGGCAAAAATCCCCTGAATATAAGCATGAGCAACTTCTTCCTGAACGCATCTCCTTGAGCACGGGAAACAAAAGTAAAAATGAACTCATGAGACTACATCAAACAAAAAATTTCTGTACTGCAAAGGACACCATCAACAGAACAAAAAGGCATCCTAGAGATGGGAGAATATATTTGTAAATGACATATCCAACAAGAAGTTAACATCCAAAATATATAAAGAACTTACACCCCTCAACACCCAAAAAACAAATAACCCAATTAAAAAATGGGCAGAGGATATGAAGAGACAATTCTTCAAAGAAGAAATTCAGATGGCCAGCAGACACATGAAAAGATGCTTCACATCAGTAATCATCAGGGAAATGCAAATTAAAACCACAATGAGATATCACCTCACTCCAGTAAGGATGGTCAGCATCCAAAAGTCTAAGAACAACAAATGCTAGAGAAAGGGGAACCCTCCTAAACTGCTGGTGGGAATGTAAGCTACTTCAACCATTGTGGAAAGCAATATGGAAGTTCCTCAAAAAACTAAAAATAGAAATACCATTTGACCCTGGAATCCCACTCCTTGGAATTTACCCAAAGAATACAACTTCTTAGATTCAAAAAGACATATGCACCCCTATGTTTATTGCAGCACTTTTTACAATAGCCAAGATATTGAAGGAACCTAAGTGTCCATCAGTAGATGAATGGATAAAGAAGAGGTGGTACATATACACAATGGAATACTACTCAGCCATAAGAAAGAAACAAATCCTATTATTTTCAAGAACATGGATGGAGCTGGAGGATATTATGCTCAGTGAAATAAGCCAGGCGGAGAAAGACAAGTGCCAAATGATTTCCCTCATTTGTGGAGTATAACAACGAAGCAAAGCTGAAGGAACAAAATAGCAGCAGACTCAGAGACTCCAAGAAGGAACTAGTGGTTACCAAAGGGGAGGGGTGGAGGAGGGCGGGTGGGGAGGGTGGGAGAAGGGGATGGAGGGGTTTTATGTTTAGTACACATGGTGTGGGGGATCATGGGGAAAACAGTGTAGCACAGAGAAGGCAAACAGTGAATCTGTGGCATCTTACTACACCCAAGGACAGTGACTGCATTGGGTGTGAGTGGGGGCTTGATAATATGGGTAAATGTAGTAACCACATTGTTTTTTCATGTGAAACCTTCGTAAGAGTGTATATTAATAATCCCTTAATAAAAAATAATTTTCTTATTCTGTTGATATAAAATTAAATGGTATATCATTTTCTATTAATAGTGACAAAGAGTTTCTTTTATTTAGCTCTTATCTGAAACAAAATTCTTCCCACTGTGAGAAAGATCAAATAACCTCTGGCCTTTAAAATTCTTTAATTTCATATAAATTAATGCCAGGAACATTTCAGTTAGGAAATACGTGCAATACTTCACTTGTTTAAGAGCTTGGTAAAAAGTCATTTCAAAGAGACTCAATTCATGGAGGACATTATAGCAAAACGTCTTTTGATATTGACATCATATTTGTTCTAAGGTCATAGACTGTCATTATTCTCAGTGTTTTGACATGTGCTGACATGGTTAGTTTGCTGAAACACATTTAAATATTTCTGTAAATCATTTACCAAAGGGAAAGGGAAGACTACCTTTAATAAGTATCCTTGAGAAATGACTATATCATTCACTATGAAGTCAAATTACAAAGTCCAAGTTGCTAGTCCTTTTGTAGGGTAAAATGAAAATGTTTTATGTGTTTTAGTGGGACCAGTGAGAAGTAGTGCTGCCATTTCTGTAGGAGCCATCACAAGGTGACTTCAATGCCTGTAGATAGAAAAAATCATTTTCTATGAGTGTATCTCATAAGACTGAGCACACAATATCTAAGAGTTTAATTGTCTCCAGTTCACAAACAAGTAAGAAAAATGAGTTATGGACAGTGTCCAAGCCTTACTGTAGTGGTCAGGCTATGTAACAAGGCAAAGTTGTCACTGAATCATTTGAAGGATGCACATTACTGTGAACAGTTATATCTGCTTGAGTATATAAAAGGAGGATTTCTGTCCAATATAGAAACAAATATCCAAAAGACATAGAGTCTGACCATTAGAAAAGTGAACAGGATTGGGGTACAAGAGAGACTATTGGCTTTTCTTTATCTTTGTTGAAACATTCTTCAAGAGCATCTGATTCCTTTGCTCTTATCCTTTGTTACTGAGCAACCTTCTGATGACACATCTATTTCCAAACCATTAAAGTATATTGTATCTAAAGCTAGGAAAAGAGTGTCCTGAGTTTGTGGGAAAGTATTTATTCTTCCGTGGTAAATTAATAAGCCTGCAAGTGTCAGCTTTACCATCTCTCTCTTGAGGATTTGGGTGTTATGAACCAGTCCCCAAGAGACCAGTTAGCTCTTGGTGCACTGACAAATTCATATTTCTGGGAACTTTTGGAGGTGATGAATATAGATATTACCTGGATTGTGGTGATGATTTCATGGGTGTATATGTATGTCAAAACTCATTAAGATGTATACTTTAAATATGTGCAGTTTCTTGCATATCAATTGAGCTGCTTTTTTAAAAGAAGAAAAAAACAATAAAGGTCAGACTCTGGGCTCTACAGCTCAACAGTTTCTGAAGGAGGCTCTGAGACCCTGCTAGGGCCCACTGCTTGTCCTTTTCTATGATTTCTGTTCTCTTTCAAAGCCAACATATTCCAACCATGCCATCTATTGATTAGTGTGTGACTTTAAACATCCAGATTTTCTCAGAAACAGATCTTTTATCTTTAAAGCAGATCTACCAAATTAAAAATGCAGAGATGAGATAAGGTCTCCTTATAAATCCTTCTAGTTTATAAAAAAACTTTTTAATACTACACATCCTAGCATGACAGTTCATTCTTCTGCTAAGGTCCTCTGTGTAAAGGTGGGCTCAGCCAACATCCTGTCTTCATGCCTCAGCTCTTCCAGGCTTTATAATGAAAAGAACTTGTCCCTGGCGCAACTGTTTGTCATAACAATAGCAGCGGTAACAAACTTGTGAGTGATTATTATGAGTTAGCCAATATTCTGGGTACTTCCTCATGTATTTAATTATTTAGTTAGTTCTTTGCCCTGTGAAACAATTTTCACTTTACAGGTGAGGTAATAGAGGCTCAGGATAGTAAAGTAACTTACTCATAGTCACACAGTGGTATATTTATGGTTTGAACCCAGGCTTATATGACTCCAAGATTCATGCTCTTTATGGTATTGCCTGCTGTCTCTGACTTATTAAATGAATTTTAATAAAGATACTGTCCTTTATTATACTAGTATAATAACTTTCTGGTAAAGAGAACTTCTACATTTCAAATAACCTAAGTGTTACAATGGAATAAGTCTCAACAATTAAGACCAGAGAATACAAAATGTAATGTTAGTAACTGAACTGATCTAGAGTTTCACAGTAGATCTCCATTTAACTAAAAGATTTTAAATTATTACTACAGCTGTGGTTGGGCTGGGTTGATTGTGGCTTAATTGCTCCAACATTCTCTGCGTTGGCAGTCTTTTTACAAATACATTTAAATTTCAGTCCATGACCTGGTGTCGGTGAAAGGCTGAAAATTTTACAGTTTTGGCTGAATTTTCTCAATAGCTCAAAGCCTAATAAAAAAGATAGAAAAATAAATATAATTGTAATGAAACAAGTTGTTATAACCATCTTGAACAAATTGCTGTGGGAATCAGAGATGAGAGCAATGCATCACCGGGGCTTGTGGCAGAGCTTTACCAATGAGGAGAGAGCTTTACCAATGAGGGTCAAGTCCTAAAGGATGGATGGGTGTTTCCTAGGTGAGGAATGGTGAATAGGGGAAAGAGCTTGGCAGGTAGTGGACCCAAGTTCTATAAATGTATCAATATGCCAAAAGTTCTTTAAGGCTATAGAATAGTAAGAAATGCAATGTGGTAGGTTTTTGTTTGTTTTATAATTGTGATCACATTGACTAGAGGTTAAGATAGGTAGCTTGTCAGCCAGAGCTAGATCATGATGCTTGACATGCTGAAGAGTTTGACTTTGTTGCTTACAGGTTTTCTCTTGGTGACTTCCAGTCTAAAGGAGGAGACTCAATGAGATGGACTTAGGATTTCCATTATCAAGTAAGTTCTAATTTTAAAATCTGATTATCTCAGCTTCCTGGACTTTGATTAGCCTCTGCTTCAGGTCGTGTTCAGTGTGTGCAGTGGAAAAAGGATGGATCTTTTCATTCATACAGAGCATTCTTTAGATGAGAGATTGTCAATGTGTAGTTATGAGACCACTGTATCAGAAAAATCTGGAGAGCTTGATGAAAAGGCAGATTCCTGGGTCCTGGGATTCTGATATTATTGGTTTATTCCAGGAATGCCAGGAATTTAAATTTTTAACAAAAATTCTTCAGGATTCTGTTACATATATAAATATGGGTACTCTTGTCATATACATTAAAATTAAAAAAGATATAGATTGGTAATAGGAACTCTCATATAACTAAAACATTTTCTTCACTTGAGAAAAAGTATAAAGCAATATATTGATGACATTAATATAGAATTACAAGTCCAGCTTCTAGATCTAGAGGACTGTATACAACATGGGTTAGTATTCATGTAATTTATGTATTATCCTCCCATACTTTACAGCAGAGTCTAAAACTGAAGTCCATTCAGCTGGAATTTGCCTATGGAAGTGTTTGTTTTGGCCTACAGTCTAAATTCGAAAAGACAAATTAACTTTCTCATTTAAGTACAGAAATATTTTATACAAAATATTATACTCACACAAAACAATATACAGCTGAAATTACTTAGGGGATCCCTTTTTTAGGAAATAATCCACGATATCGAGTTCACCATAGACCCCACCCAGCCTGCTGCTCCTTGGGCTCTTGCCCAGCCTGTAGATCTTGCACTATCTCCCTGAAGCAAGGCCACTCCGCATCTAGTCACTACATGCCTTCCAGTTCCATTCCTGGTCTTTCCTCAGTTCTCAGGCATTGCCAAATATTGGGAGGAGTTTAGAAAGAGACCTTCACAACTCTTTGTCTTTGGACATGCTTTCCCTTAGGTCTAAAATGTCCTTGTCAACTTTATATTCTTGGTCATCTTTTAAGACTGTTTGCAAGTATCATTCCAATTGTGTAACTTCCCTTACTCTTCCCAGACCAGTTTAGGATTTCCCCCTCTACTTTCTAACAACTTGTAAAACTCTTTAGTTTTACCCATTTTCTATAATC
The DNA here is from genome assembly GCA_032199065.1 of Smutsia gigantea. NCBI lineage: Eukaryota > Metazoa > Chordata > Mammalia > Pholidota > Manidae > Smutsia > Smutsia gigantea. Next base: position 134,810 of record JAVSCE010016886.1, read on the forward strand.
AGCTATTTACTTGAACTTCATCTCTACCACAAGACCATGAATTTACCCAGTACTTAATATTTAAAGGATCATTTCTTAATTATCTTGTAGTAGAAATTGTGGCATTATTTTAGGAGAGTATATAACCATTTGACTTAACCCAAAAATAGTTAGGCAGAGTTCTTCAAGTAGGCACAGTGTATTTTAAAATTTTTTCTTATTTAATTATTGTGATTATATTTCTGAAATGAACTTGAATGTATCATAGGAGACCTCAGAGCCTACTTTATTAATTAAAACTCTTCCTGTCAGATATACTACAACTACATCTTAGCTGAATGCAGTTTGTGATAATTTCTTAGAAGAAAATCCTCTTCTTTATATAACTATAGACTTATATAACATTGAAGTCACACCTAACTCTGAATTCCATTTGTACTCTTTTTTGGTAAAATCATCTATTAACCCCTTTGTAATAATACAATTTTCAGCTATTTGCTATCACTTTTAACATTCTGTTTCCTCCAAATATCATCTAAAGTTATTTTCCTGTTCTTGAATATAGTTAATAGTGTCTCTCTCTCTTTTTCTGGCCAAATGCCATGTGGGTTTTAATTAATTCCTTCTACAATATTTGCATGCTATGATTTTCTTTAATTTATTCTGTCTACACTCTTGCCTTATTTAATTCAGAGGAACATTTGGGGAATAGATATAGTTTGCATAAAGGATGCTTTGCAAGTAAATTATGCTGCTTCCAACTGTCGGAATATGTAAGCAAAACCTTGCAAAGCCATTTCTATAAAGTCTATCTGCAAACAGTAAGAACACTTCTGATTAATGTAGGTTAAAGCTACATTGAAAGTCATTAGTGCACTTCAATTGCACTTGCTCACTTCAAGTTTTAAAAAGTAACACAGAGTTTTAATGTTTGAAATTACTTTTTCAGTACCAGTTCTAAAAAGCATGTGTAAATCTAACCCTGTCTGGCTAATAGTTCCCTGTCCAAATGGTTAGGAGACAGAAACAAGCCTGAGGAGGTGAAGCAGGGCTAAGAGGTAGAGATACTGGTGTACAGTGACACAGAGAGGGGAAAGAGTCTGACTAGAGGTAACAAGAAGAAGACAGAGGATATAGAGAAGTGGCCATGATAGAATGATTTCTTTACATTTCTTACTATTACTTCTATTATTTCATAGAAAATTTTACAATTCAATATTTTATAAACTTTGTGGTTTAATTGCTTATTTTCTCTGTCCTCCAGTAGAATCTAAGTTCTAGGAGTGCAGGGATTGTTGGTTTTATTTTCAAATATACACCCAGAACCTATCACAGTGGTGGTATATTGTAGACTCCCAATAAATATTTGTTCAGTAAAATAAGAAAAGCTGAGAAGTTGATACATTTCCAAGTTCTCGAAGTATATAAGCCATAAAGATCTGAGCAACTCAAGCAGAAAAGGAATTATGGAGGCAACATAAAGTTAAGTATGAAAAATAATGAAATAGCAAGATGATAGCTGGAGCAGGAGAAAATTTTGTTGATTTCCTCCAGCATCATTATAATAATCTTTAAATTTCCTTAAGAGATAAAATAATTAGTGTTTAATGGATTAGACAAAGAAGTAATCAGTATTAATTTTATTTTTATTGAAGTATAGTTAATATACAATATGTATTGGTTTCAAATATACAACACAGTGATTCAACAGTTACACACATTTTTAAATCCTCACCCCACTAGTGCAGTTACTGTCAACATAGACAGATGCTACAGAACCTTTGGCTGTATTCTTTAGCTGCACCTCCGTCCCTGTGACTAGCTTGTATTATGATAAGATTTTGACCTCTGCTCATTTTTAATTGCATTTTTTGTTTTTTTGGTGTTGAATCATATCAGTTATCTTTGTACTTTGGATGTTAACCTTGTATCAGATATATCATTTACAAATAAATTCTCCCATACTGTAGGTAACCTTTTTGTTTTGTTGGTGGTTTCCTTTTGCTATACAGAATCTTTTTAGTTTGATAAAGTCCCATTTATTTATTTTTGCTCTTGTTTCCCTTGCCTAGGGAGACAGATCCAGAAAAAAATTATTCATGCTTATATTCATAAGATTTTTGCCTATGTTTTATTCTAAGTTTTATGGTTTCATGTTTTATGTTTAGATCTTTAATTCGTTTTGAGTTTACTTTTGTGTGTGGTGTTATGGAGTCATCCAGTTTCATTATCTTGCATGTAGCCTCCTGTTTTCCTAACACTATTTTCAATATTAGTTTTTATACAGGTTTTATTTTACAGGGGAAGTGTAAGGAAGTAAAGGAAGTAAGAGCAGTGTTTTTAATGGTGTTATACCTTGCAGTTATTATGGCCATGTTTCTGAACATGTTGTCTGGGAAAATGAGGTAGGGAAGCACAAATCAGTAGTACTTGCTTTGTGCCCTTTGACAAATCAACTTCTTAAGTTCTCAGCTTCCTTATCTTAAAATAGGAATTATTTGTCTCTCATGGAGTTCTTTAGAAATTTGGATCCTATTCCAGATGAACTAGATGTATTTTTTCTTAAAAAAGAACTCTAGAATCACTTATTAGTAATTGCTAAAAACACAAAATTGTATTTCCCTGATTCTTTTTGGAATGTGCATTTTCCAGACATGAGATAACACTTCAAGAGTATTACTCTGAAGACTGCCTAGATAACTACATTTCTTTCTGAACTTAAACATTATTTAACATTTGTTTTAACATTATTACATGGACTTGAATATTAGAGAACAAAATGCCCAATGATCAAGATTTTGAGACCTTTTTTATTTATAGTTTTTTTGCAAAGTAACACTGGTTGCAGAAAGAAAAGGGTAGCATAATTGTTTAGGTAATGTCACAAGGACAGTTCTTGAATTTGGCACACACTAATTGCATATTTCTCTGCTTCTCAATAAAATTGGCATGGAGAATCTCATTGTTTATGTTCCTATAGTTTAGGAATAACTCAAGCAAAACATTCCATGTGGCTGGAGAACTTAAGTCCTTACTAGACCGATCTATGAGGAGGGAGGGTTTAGTGTGGTGTGCAGTGCCTTCTATGTATCAGGCACCAATTATTTGCCTTTTACAAATATTATTACATCGCTTTTTCACAAAAATTCCTATTGCTCTCCTTTGGTAGTTCACTGAATTTAAAAAATAGATTGCCAGAGGATACTAAGTATCTATGTGAAGAGAAAAGATATCTACTTTTCTTACTTAGGAAATGAATTATTTTGAAAATTTTCCATAGACTTAAGGTCTTAAGAACTTTCAGAATTAAGCAGAAGAAAAAAAATTTAAATACCAAAATGATTTAAAGTATAAGAGACTATGTTCTAGATAGAAGAATAATTTAAACAAGAAAAACACCAAGGACAATAGCTACACTCACATTCTAGTGAAAAGACAGGTTGACTGGCTGCACTGAGGAAACTGGATAGGGCTATTCCAGATCCAGCGAATAATGCTTGTATTTATTATAGTGTGTAGAAATTCAGAGATTAGGAGCTAAATTAAACAGATTAAGGTTCAATCCAGGTTTCCCTGTTTTCTAACTCCATAACTTTAGGCAAGTCATTTAGGTTCTCTGAGAATTTGTTTTCTATTTATAAAATCAGAATAATAAAAAGTCCACATCATACAGCATAAATTAATTTAATTTGTATAAATTACACTTAGCATAGTTCTAGGTACATGAACATTCAGTAAAGGGTGTTACTATTATTAATATGTTCATTGATTGGGCAAAACTTTTAAAGCGTAGGCTTTTTGGTATCTAGGATTGGGGTGAATCTTTGGTGCTTAGGATTCCTTTATGCACCAGTTGAGAAACCAGTGACTGGGGCACTGTACCAAGCATCAGGAGCTCCTACCTTAAGGTAGTGACATAGATCTTTCTCCATTTATAACACAGAGAATCATCAGAAAGCAGATGCTCCTCTTAATCTTATTCAACCAAGTTACACGTTTGCCTTTTCTTAAAACATACCACATGGACTTCAAGCCAAAGTCCTTGTTAATGCAAATATGGTATGAACAATTGGCTTTAAGAGATCATCTGTACTACTTTAAATAGTTGGTACTGATACTTGGCATTTGTATATTAACATACACAGTACACAAATTCATAGCAAAACATAAATCTCGTCTGCATGTCCTTTGACAATAAAAACAGTTAACTATTAATTCCTTACATTTTTTCTCCTGTAATAAAGAGGCATTAATGTTTCTGAGTAAAAAATGGGAACTACTTTTCAGCTTAATAGTTAAAAGTACTCTTAAGTACTGTAATAAGAGTGATAGTAAAATTTCAAATCATTTATTGCCACAAAAGTTGAAATACAAAAACCTGTTGGGGTTTCTTTTATCACCTTTTAAGTTTACAAAGATAGTGAAAGTAGAATACCATTGATTTTTATTTCAGAAAGTATTTTCCCTTAATGCATTATGCTGCTGTATAAAACCAAGAATTCCTTTATATCACTCATGTTGAGTTTTATAAATTAATGAAGATCTTGCTTGGGGGAGGGTGGCAATATGCCATACAAGTTATTGCATGTTAGAGAAAAAGAGCTCCAAGATTCATACATTCCTTTCCATTTAGTCTCATAAAATACTCAGGTTATTTTGAACACTTCTTGAGGAATGCCATATATGGTTACCTCTGGAAGTGAGCAGCAAAATCCCAGAGGGTCATCTGAGAGATGTTTGTATCCATAGCTGAAGTCACTGGAGGAATGGTTTAGTCTAATATAAGGCAGGACAAGTCTTCAAAGATCAAGAATCTGTGGTTTAATTAATGTGGATGAAGGGAGTTATTAGGGGGAAATATTTTTCAAAGTCAAGAAAGTCCACAAGATGATAGTCCCAGAAGATAGAACAAAATGTGCTAGTAAAAATGGAGCATCATTTTATTTTTATTTAAGACCTATTATACATTGTAAAAAAGAAAATATTCCAGGTACCCTCCAGAGCTCTTGTTCTCAGATTTCTGTGTACATCAGTATCATCAGTTAAAAGATAGACGCCTAAACCAGACACTCACCCTAATAACTAAAATTTTCTGAGTGAGACACTAGATGATTCTGACTCAAGTCAAGGTCTAAGTAAGAAGAGTTACTCCATAGTTTTTGTCACCTGATATACCAGACAATAGGGGAAAGATTATGCATATTAAGCAAGTAAAATACCACTTCGGTTTTCTCTTCTACCATATGCACTCATGGAAAGTGGAAATTTTTTTAGAAAACTTAGCAGTGAGTTGTATTTTGATTTGATGTTGGCTATGTGTGTGTTCACTCAATAAATGCTTTTTGACAACCCCATTAAGTATTGCCAAAAGAAGGATGAATCAAACAATTGAAATTGCTTTAATTTACTCACATTTGAGTTGTAAAAAACTAAGCAACCAGGAATACAAAATGGAGGGCATTAAAATAGAGACATTCACAGAGGATGGCAGCAGGAAGTGGCAGCTTTCACCCAGACTGAAGAGGGGAACATCTCAGAGCAAATTAATGCTTATGCCAAATCTTGAAAAATTATTTTATTGCTAACTTACCTCAGGGGTGTCTGTAGGAACATATTTCAGTTAGAAGGAATAAGGTAAAAAGATTCAAGGACATGAAACAACTGGAATAACCACAGGTATTTCAGTATATCGCTTTAAATACTTCTGGGTATGTTTAATTAATACCAAGTAAATATAGTAATTAAGTATTCCCAGGGTAATGGTCATGTGAAAGAAGTGCAGAAGATAGAAAGGGGAAGACCATGATAGCCTTATTTGGTAAAACAAGAAATTTAAATTTTACCCTGTAACCAAAAAATTACTGAAGGGTTTTAAGGATCAAAGTGAAGAGACCAAATCTGCATTTTTGAAAACCTCTCTTGCCATTCTGATCACATTTTGAGTGATGATTAAAGATGCAGTAATACAGTTGAGGTCTGAGAAAATAGTAATCTGGGCAAACAACATTGAGAGAGATGGGAATTGATGTGAAAGATATTAGGAAGACAATAAACAAGACTTGCAGACTTAATATGAGCTGACTGTGGGAAATAAATGCACACAAAATAAATATTTGATTGGCAGAAGTACATCACTGCCATATGTTTGAATAAAATGCACATTCTTCATAAGCCTACAGGATTTGGAGAGAAAAATAAAGTGGACTTGACTTTCTTGGAATCTAGAAACACTTCCCTGTCCTCTGAGGCATGGGGATGGCAAGAATTGTAGAACAGGAGTCTTTGGAATTTGGTAGGCATCCAGTCTTGTTTATTGTCTTCTTAATATTTTCTTAATTGGAAAATGACATGGAGAGTGTTTTAAAAATATTAAATTTGGATCAAAAGGAGGAAAAATGTGTGGGTTTTCTCTTCATGGTTTAAATAATCTGGTATGAAGATGGTTAACCTAGGGTTTACAATGTCTACTGAGCATTCAACAGCATTAATTGTGCAGTTAATATTAGACAGCTATTATATTCCACGAACTGAAGAGATGGAGCAAAGAGCTCTGTCTTCATAGGGCTTATATTCTAATGTCAATGTAGGACACAACCCATCAGTACTATGTATCAGATCTTTCCAGGAATGTTGCGTGAAGTGGAGGGAAGAAGACTGACCTAGGACACTTCATGGAATGGATTTGCTTTAAAAAATATAGTGTTTTTGTTTTCCACAATGGCACAAAAAGATACGAGGCAGAACAATATTTGTGAAGTAAAAATCTAGATACATTTGAAGGAGTTAATAAAACTGACTTTCCCAATTAATTGGAGGAAGAATAGAGAAGGAAGAAGAGAAAAGAGAAGTGGGGAAAGAGAAGGAAAGAAAATGAGAAAAATACTGGTGCTGAGAGACTAAAACGTGTTCCTGGTTAGTGTCAATTTAGCAACACACACAAATTAAAACTGCCCATTACTTTTGTTCCAGGAATTACACCACTAAAATGTACCTTATGGATACCTTCACCAAACTGTGTCATTTAATGTTCTGAATAGAAAAATAATCAATAACCATAAGCAAAGAAATAAAATACATAAAAAAGATCTGAATTCAACCATGATTTCAAAAATATGTATTGAAAGGAATATGGTATCCCAAAAGGAAGGATTTCCAAGATATATTAAATCAAAAGGCAATATAGAGAACACAATGTATAGTGTGATTCTTGTCTGTGGAAATAAAAATGAATCTATCTATGTGGTATTACGTAAGATGAGAAGCTGAAAGTAAATACTAATAGTTATTACCTTTGGGAAGATAGATTGGTTGAAGAGTAGCAGTTTTCACTTTTCATTTGGAATTCTCTGTCTTACAATGCAACTTTTATTTATTTTTTTATAAATGTCAACAGGAGATAGATGGACTGAATTTTTAGACCAAGTTCTTATTTTATAAACACACAAAGTGTGTTATTTCTGTGTATTTAAAATTTTTTTATTTTAAATTAAACAATTTGAGATTATTGTTCTCATGCTGTTGTAAGAAATACAGGAGTGTTTTTGAATATATCTTTTTGTGTAGCTTTTTTAGTGTTGCTAAATGGGTAGACAAAGCTGTTTAAATATATAAATGCTTACTGATTAAAGAGCTGAAGTTTTTAAAGTATTACTGTATTAAAACATGACTGGGGTGGGAAAAAAATTCTCAGAGATGGTAGCATGTTGTACTCACTTGGGAGCTTTTAAAAAATAGTAATGCTCAGGCCCCATATCACACCAGCCAGACCAGAATCTTTTGTGAAGGCAGAGATTGGACAGACAATTATTTAAAAGTTCTCCAAGTAGTTCTAAATGTTTAGCCAGTGTTCCAAACTACTGGCTATACCAATGCTTTTCAAACTTCAAGGTGCATAAGAATCACCTGGGTACCCTATTAAAATGCAAATCTGATTCCATACATCTGGGGGGTGGGCCTGAGATTCTGCATATCTAACAAGCTACAGGGTGGTGGTTAATGCTCTTCATCCAGGGACCGCACTTGAAGTAGCAAGGGACTATCAAATTTGCTGTAATATTTTCAGAGACCTTGGATTTTAAAGCTCATAGGGTTCTATGTGGGAATCTAGGGGCTGCAGACAGAAAAAAATGTGAGTGGGGGATCAAGGGCTAGAAGCAGGAAGGAGAGGGAAACGTGTGGTGGGTAAAGAAGAGAGTACCGATGAACAGATTGTAGATAGGTGGATGGTTTTCCATGTAGCACCTTTCTTTTGTCTTTCCTTTGTAGGAATACCATTGACCTTTGGAGGAATTTGTTTAACTTGCACAGTAGTCACTATACCCATGGATAGTTACAGTTTTGAAGATGAATTTTGGCTTTGTCCCTTGAGATTACATGAATGCCTCAGTGAATTGATAGCTCAGTTAACCCTTGAGAACTTAAACATAACAATGACTCTAAACATTTTGAAGCAATGTGAAAGGCAATGAGAGCTCACAACTGAATGGTAACAAATATTTGTTGAGCATCCAATACATGCCCAGAACTTTCACTTATATTTCTAGTTATTTCACAGCAATTCTACAAGCCAAGTATGTGTTCATATTCCTATTTTGGAGATGAAGAAACTGAAGCACTAAAGCATTCAAGTTATTTCCCAAGTCACATAAATGTAAAATAACAGCTAACATCTACATTCAGATGTTTTTACTCCACGTTCAATGTTCTTTCCATTTCAACTAGAAGAGTCTGAAACTACAGAAACAGTAGACTGAAAAATAAAGAAAAAAATTATTACATGATTTTTAAGTCATCCAAAGATGTAGACTAGTATGTAGATTATAGAAAGTTATGAAAAGAACATAGAACTAAAGAATATAATAAAACAGTCCTAAATATAGTCTTGAAAACTGTGAATGTTTCACTAGTGGACTACTCTAGTAAAAGACTGAACTATTAACATATATATATTTAAGAGTGGTTTAGGATCCTGATACTATATTTAGAAAGTTCTTTGCTCTAAGGACTCTCTAATATTAAGGATAATCCGTAGTCCTTCCCAGCTCATTTGCTCAGAACTGCATAATAGACTAAAACTCTTGTGCAAAGCTGCAAGTACCTTTATGGAAGAACTACACATAAGACTACCTTACAAATAGAGAAGATGTATAACTGTGTGTGAATGTGTTAAAAGAAACTCAGTCTTAAAAAAAATGGATGAAGACATTTTAGCATCAAGATTGAAATGCACTCAAGGCCACAGCAATCTATGGAGAATACGTAAAATGAGTTTTAGATCATGCAGAGATGTAACACTCTCAAGCTAAAAACCAGCTATCATGGTAGAAGCCAGCCCAAAACCCTCATGCACTTATTTTATACCTTCTATAATAATGTTAGCATGACTGTTATTAGACTGTTTTCAGCTGTTACCCTGGACTCTCTTTGCCTCTCTCTCTCTCTGATGCTCAACTTCAGTCTCAAGTTGCTGCTCTGTTTCTGTTTATCCTTCTGGGTTTTGAACTTGGTATGGTTTGATAAGGGCTTGATATTCCTTGTGATTAATTTTCAGCTCTGGAAAATTTTTCTCTCTGATACAATCTCTCAGAACTCAACTTTTGGTACCAGGTTTTAACTAACATCTTATAATGTCTTCCCCTTGTCATTGAGTAAATGTATTACAATTATGGTGAAGATATTCCCAACACACCTGATGTTGATCTGCAGAGATATTAAGTGGTAAAATATCAAGTTTAATACTCTCACCATTCCTGTCTAAAAATACATACTGACAAGGTGATTTAAGGAAACCAGAGCAGCAAAAGGAATCCTACTCGAGCCCATTTGTAAATTTTGATTTACAACTAAACCTGATTGATCTTTGTTATTGTCAAATAATGAGTTAATGCTGAGGATGTGAAAAACCAAACAAGAAGGAATCTGCTGAGAAAGATTCAAACCAAACATGATTTCCCTTCCTATTTAATTCTCTTATTTTTTTACTAGTTTCAGACTCAGGCATTTCATGAAATGCTGGTCAAATGCCAAGGATGAAATTCAATATGTTGTGCCTGACTAGAAAAATTAAATGCTGGAAATAATAGAAAAAGTACTTTCAGGTCTAGTCCTTAATCCTGTGAAACCATATACTAAAATAAAGTCTGTATGTATTATGTCACAATTACTTTTCATCATTTAAATGTGAACTGTCATTCTTCATTAATTAAAGAGAAAAAAATTAAAGAGCAAATGTTTTGGCTTTTCATATGTGTTTATATATAAATAAATATATATTAAATGTCTGAAGTGGAATGATAGTCTCTTCCACATCTTATTGATTGAATTTTAGGACAATTACAAAACTTTTAAAATTTACGTTCTACTTCTTAAAAATGTAAGCTGGATCCCTTTCATCTTTGGATATGTTATACCTTTTGATTGTATCCCACAGCTTGGACATTTTTATTCTCTTTTTCTTTCCTTTTCCTTTTTTTTTTCTCTTTGTGTTTCATGCTGGAAAATTTCTATTGACCTCTCTTTGTATTCATTGATTCTTTCTTCATCTATGTTGAACCTAATGATGAGCCTATAGAAGACATTCTTTATCTCTGTGAATGTGTTCTTTAATTTTTTTCTTATACTTTCCATCTCTCTGTTGACATTACCTATTTTCATCTTCAGACATGACATCAAAACACTTTTGGTAGTAGACAAATTTTCTCAAATTGTTTTTGTCATTTTTTGCTTCACATTGTAAACTACAGTTGCACCAAACTGTTTCATGTTACTTGGAAAAATCCCTTTTTAATTTCATGTTTAGTGAAATTGTTATATTTCAATACCAAGCTCAAATATTACCCTGTGAAGTCTTCCTCATCTTACTTTACTACTATTGATATAATGAATGGCTCCTTCCTATGTTATGCTAGAATATTTTCTATGTATCTTTATATACATATTATACTCTATTATACTTATTTACTATTATATTGCTATCACATCTATTGTTGGGTATCTGTCTCCTTTACAAGACTGCAACATCCTCAAGAAGTGGGAACACATTTTATCCATATTTACAATTTTTGGCCTATAGTGTTTAATATTTTACTACAATACTCTATCTTATACTTATAGCATATGAGAAGCTTAGAATAAAACATAAACAATAAAAGACTGTAAATTATAAATAGAAAGGGAGAGGGGGCGCTCAAGATGGCAGCGTGAGTAGGGCGGGGGAAATCTCCTCCCAAAACCATGTATATTTCAAAAACACAGCAAATACAACTATTCCTAAAAGAGAGACCAGAAGATACAGTACAACAGCCAGGCTACACCTACATATGCAATACTCAGCATCCCACAAAAAGGGTAAGATACAAAGCCATGACCCAGCGGGACCCGAGCACTCCCCCCACCTCAGCTCACCAGTGGGAGGAAAAGAATCAGAGTGGGGAGGGAGTGGAAGCACAGGACTGCCAAATAACCAGCCCTAGTAATCTGCACCAAGAGCACCAACACACATTGCATGGTGTCCTGGATATTAGAGAAACGGAAAAGTAAAATCTGAGATGGAGACTGTCAGCAGGTCCCCACAGCCAGCTCCCCTGGGACAAAAGGAAAGTGGGCACTTTAAAAGTCTAAAAGGACAAGAGTTTAACAGGTGGACAAAATAGTCCCAGCACACTCAGCCCAGCAAGCTGGGAATCTTAAGGAACTTTAGGCGCCGTATCCCCCTGGGTGGCAATGCAGCTCAGAAGCCCCTCATGGCGATAAGCAGCCTGCCGTTCATTAACCCCCACCAGCACTACAAGCAAACCAGCTGACACACCATTGCTGCGGACCAGCCGAGGAGAAGGCCTGCCCACAGCAACCACACAGAGTCTTCTCCCAGTTTGCAGCTAACAGGGCCAGATCCAGAGGCTGCCGCCAGCATGCAGCTGCCTGGAACAGACAGAGGAAGCTGGCTCAAAGTCCGGAAGGCACGAAGGGGTGCTGTTCTTGCAGGAGAACACATGCCATGCTCCTGCAAACCCGGCAGTTCCCTAGGCCATCCCGAGGGCCGCCCCACCCACGGCAGCACAGGGAATTAACCTAGAGATGGCTCCATGTGTGTGAGTAACTGGGACAGGCAGTGGAGAAGGGCAAGGCAACCAGTGAGCAGGAAGGGACTTTGTTCTCCCAGCTGACACATGTGCCACTTGCTGGTGATCACTTATATCGCCATGAAAAGGCAGAAGAACCTGGTCCAGTCCAAAATCACTCAAACAACACCAGAGAGAGGGCTTGGTGAGATAGATATAACCAATATTCCTGAAAAACAATTCAAAATAAAAGTCATAACCATGCTGATAGACCTGCAGAGAAATATGCTAGAGCTAAGGGATGAAGTACAGAGGGAGATAACAGAAATGAAACAATCAGTGAAGGACTTAAGAGCAGACTGGATGAGGTACAAGAGACTGTTCATGGAATAGAAATCAGAGAACAGGAATGCAGAGAAGCTGAGGGAGAGAGAGATAATAGGATCTCTAGGAATTAAAGAATATTAAGAAAACTGTGTGACAAATCCACACAGAACAATATTCACATAATAGGAGTACTAGAAGGAGAAGAGAGAGAAAAAGGGATAGAAAGTGTCTTTGAAGAAATAATTGCTGAAAACTTCCCCAAGCTGGGGAAAGAAATAGTCTCTCAGAATATTGAAGCCCACAGATCTCCCAACACAAGGGACCAAGGAGGACAGCACCAAGACATATAATAATTAAAATGGAAAAGATAAAAGTCAAGGGCAGGGTATTAAAAGCAGCCAGAGAGAGAAAAAAGATCACCTACAAAGGAAAACCCATCAGGCTATCATCAGACTTCCCAACAGAAACCCTACAGGCCAGAAGAGAATAGCAGGCTATATTTAATGCAATGAAACAGAAGGGTCTTGAGCCAACAATACTGTATCCAGCAAGATTATCATTTAAACTTGAAGGAGGGATTAAACAATTTCCAGATAAGCAAAAGTTGAAGGAATTTGCCTCCCAGAAATAACATCTACAGGGAATTTTAAAGGGACTGTTCTAGATGGAAGTACTCCTAAGGCTAAATAGACGTCACCAGATAAAATAAAATCACAGCAAAGAAAGCAGATGAACCAAATATTAACAAAGGCAAAAAATAAAATCAGCTATACACAAAATCAGTCAAAAGAAACACAAAAGAGTACAGAATAAAACACTTAACATAAAGAGTGGAGGAGGAAGAATAAGAAGGGAGAGAAATAAAGAATCATCAGAATGTGCTTATAATAGTATAATAAGTGAGTTAAAGTTAGACAGTTAGATAGTAAAGAAGCCACCCTTGCACCTTTGGTAACCACGAATCCAAAGCCTGCAATGGCAGTAAGTACATATCTATCAATAATCACCGTAAATGTAAATGGATTGAATGCACCAATCAAAAGACACAAAGTAATAGAATGGATAAAAAAGCAAGACCCATCTATATGCTGCTTATAAGAGACTCATTTCAAACCCAAGAACATACACAAACTAAAAATGAAGGGATGGAAAAAGATATTTCATGCAAACAATAGGGAGAAATAAGCAGGTATTTCAGTTCTTGTATCAGAGAAAAAACACTTCAAAACAAAGAAAGTAACAAGAGATAAAGAAGGACATTACACAATGATAAAAGGGTCAGTCCAACAAGAGGAAATAACCATTATAAATATCTATGCACCCAATACAAGAGCACCGACATATGTAAAGCAAATAGTAACAGAATTAATGGAGGAAATAGAATGCAAGGAAATAGAATTTAGGAGACTTCAACACACCACTCACTCCAAAGGACAGATCAACCAGACAGAAAATAAGTAAGGACACAGAGGCACTGAACAACACACTAGAACAGATGGACCTAACAGACATCTACAGAACTCTACACCCAAATGCAGCAGGATACACATTCTTTTCAAGTGTAGATGGAACATTTTCCAGAAGAGACCACATACTAGGCCACAAGCCTCAGTAAATTCAAAAGGATTGAAATTCTACCAACCAACTTCTCAGATCACAAAGGTATAGAACTAGAAATAAATTGTACAAAGAAAACAAAAAGGCTCACAAACACATGGATGCTTAACAACATTCTCCTAAATAATCAATGGATCAATGACGAAATTAAAAGAGAAATCAAGCAATATAGAGAGAAAAATGACAACAACAGCACAATGCCCCAACAACTGTGGGACTCAGCAAAGGCAGTTCTAAGAGGAAAGTATATAGCAATCCAGGCCTATTTAAAGAAGGGAGAACAATCTCAAATGAATAGTCTAAAGTCATAATTATTGAAACTGGAAAAAGAAGAACAAATGAGGCCCAAAGTCAGCAGAAGGAGGGACACAATAAAGATAAGAAAAGAAATAAATAAAATTGAGAAGAATAAAATAATAGAAAAAAATCAGTAAAACCAAGAGCTAGTTCTATGAGAAAATAAACAAAATAGATAAACCCCTAGCCAGACTTTTAAAGGAAAACGAGAATCTACACACATAAAAAGAATCAGAAATGAGAAAGGAAAAATCACAATGGACACCACAGAAATACAAAGAATTATTAGAGAACACTATGAAAATCCATATGTTAGCAAGCTGGGTAACCTAAAAGAAATAGACAACTTTCTAGAAAAATACAACCTTCCAAGGCTGACCAAGGAAGAAACAGAAAATCTGAATAGATCAATTACCAGCAACGAAAATAAATGGGTAATCAAAAAGCTACCCAAGAACAAAACCCCTGGGCCAGAGGGACTCACTGCTGAATTTTATCAGACATTTAGAGAAGACACAACACCAATTCTCCTTAGTTTTCCAAAATAGAAGAGAAGGGAAAACTTCTAAACTCATTCTATGAAGCCAGCATCACTCTAATACCAAAACAGACAAAGACCCCACACACAAAAATAATTACAGACCAATATCCCTGATGAACATAGATGAAAAAATACTCAACAAAATATTAACAAACCAAATTCAAAACTACATCAAGAGGATCATACACCATGATCAAGTGGGATTCATCTCAGGGATGCAAGGATGGTACAACATTCTAAAATCCATCAACATCATCCACCATATCACCAAAAAGAAGGGCAAGACCACATGATTATGTCCATAGATGCTGAGAAAGTATTTGACAAAATTCAACATCCATTCATGATAAAAACTCTCAACAAAATGGCTTAGGAGGGCTAGTACTTCAACATAATACAGGCCATATATGACAAACCCACAGCCAACATCATACTTAACAACAAGAAGCTAAACGCTTCTCACCTAAGATCAGAAAAAAGGCAGAGTTACCCACTCTCCCCACTTTTATTCAGCATAGTCCTGGAGGTCCTAGCCAGCCACAGCAATCAGACAAAGCAAAGAAATAAAAGCACCCAGATTGGTAAGGAAGAAGTGAAACTGTCCCTGTTTGCAGATGACATGATATTGTACATAAGGAACCCTAAAGAATACACTCCAAAACTGCTAGAACTAATATCTGAATTCAGCAAAGTTGCAGGATACAAAATTAATACACAGAAATCTGTTGCTTTCCTATACACTAGGAGATGATGAACTAGGAGAAAGAGAAATCAGGAAAATTATTTCATTCACAATTGCATCAAAAAGAATAAAATACCTAGGAATAAACCTAACCAAGGAAGTGAAAGACTTATACCCTGAAAAACTACAAGACACTCTTAAAAGAAATTAAAGAGGATGCTAACAAATGGAAAATCATCCCGGTCTTGGGTAGGAAGAATTAATATTGTCAAAATGGCCATCCTGTCTAAAGCAATCTACAGATTCAATGCAATCCCTATCAAAATACCAACAGCTTTCTTCAACAAACTGGAACAAATAGTTCTAACATTCATATGGAACCACAAAAAAACCCGAATAGCCAAACCAATTCTGAGAAGGAAGAATAAAGCAGGGGGATCTCGCTTCCCAACTTCAAGCTCTACTACAAAGCCACAGTAACCAAGACAATTTGGAACTGGCAAAAGAACAGACCCATAGACCAGTGGAACAGAATAGAGAGCCCAGATATAAACCCAAGCATATATGGTCAATTAATATACGATAAAAGAGCCATGGATATACAATGGGGAAATGACAGCCTCTTCAACAACTGGTTTTGGCAAAACTGGACAGGTACATGTAAGAGAATGAAACTGAATCTTTGTATAACCCCATACATAAAAGTAAATTCAAAATGGATCAATGACCTGAATGTAAGTCATGAAGCCATAAAACACTTAGAAAAAGATATAGGCAAAAATCTCTTTGACATAAACATGAGCAACTTCTGCATGAACATATCTCCCCAGGCAAGGGAAACAAAGCAAAAATGAACAAGTGGGACTATATCAAGCTGAAAAGCTTCTGTACAGCAAAGGACACCATCAATAGAACAAAATGACATCCTACAGTATGGGAGAATATATTCGTAAATGACATATCTGATAAAGGCTTGACATCCAAAATATATAAAGAGCTCATGCACCTCTACAAACAAAAAGCAAATAAGCCAATTAAAAAATGGGCAGAGGATCTGAACAGACAATTCTCCAAAGAAGAAATTTAGATGGCCAACAGGCACATGAAAAGATGCTCCACATCGCTAATCATCAGAGAAATGCAAATTAAAAACACAGTGCGATATCACCTCACACCAGTTAGGATGGCCAACATCCAAAAGACAAACAACAACAAATGTTGGCGGTGATGTGGAGAAAGGGGAACCCTCCTACACTGCTGGTGGGAATGTAAATTAGTTCAATCATTGTGGAAAGCAGATGGAGGTTCCTCAAAATACTCAAAATAGAAATACCATTTTACCCAGGAATTCCACTCCTAGGAATTTACCCTAAAAATGCAGCAGCCCAGTTTGAAAAAGACATGTGCAACCCTATGTTTATCACAGCACTATTTACAATAGCCATAAAATGGAAGCAACTTAAGTGTCCAACAGTGGATGAATCAATAAAGAAGATGTGGTACATATCCAAAATAGAATATTATTCAGCCATAGAAGAAAACAAATCCTACCATTTGCAACAACATGTATGGAGCTAGAGGGTATTATGCTCAGTGAAATAAGCTAGGCTGGGAAAGATAAGTATCAAATGATTTCACTCATCTGTGGAGTATAAGAACAAAGGAAAAACTGAAGGAACAAAACAGCAGCAGACTCACAGAATCCAAGAATCGACTAACAATTACCAAGGGAAAGGGACTGGGGATGATGGATGGGAAGGAAGGGATAAGGGGGAAAAAGAGGTATTACTATTGGCACATATAATGTAGGTGGTGGGGCACGGGGAGGACTGTACAACACAGAAAAGACAAGTAATGATTCTGTAGCATCTAACTATGCTGATGGACTGACTGTAATGGGGTATGTGGTGGAGACTTAATAATGGAGGGATTCTACTAATCATAATGATGCTCATGTAATTGTACATTAATGATACCAAAATTTAAAAATTTATGAATAGTAATATGGAATTCAAACAAGTAGAAATGCATAGAAAATTAAAAATTTGAAACCCTTTCAAGTAAATGCCCAAATATGCAGACTATTTAAGGACACAACTAAGTTTTAAATTTGGCTACAAGTCACAGTTTTTGTGGGGATATAAGTTTTAAGCTTATTTGGGTACATATCAAGGAGCCTGATTACTGAAACATATTGAAGATTAGGTTTAGTTTTTGTAAGAAACCGCAAATCTGTCATTCAAAGTGTCTATACTGTTTTTCATTCACTAGCAATGCATAAGAGTTCCTGTTGCCCCATATCTTCACCAGCATTTGGTGTTGTTAGTATCCTGGATTTTGGCCATTTAATTGTATTTTTAATATAAAATTCCAAAAAATACCAATTTTCCATTGTTGGTATATAGAAAAGCAATCAACTTCTGTATGAGAACCTTTAATCTTGTGTCCTTGCCATAATTGCCTATTATATAGCAGCCTACAGTAAACTAAATTCTATAAGGACACTGCTGGTATTACTTTGACCTTTTTCTGTTTGAAGGTGTGATAGATGGAGCTAGAGTAGCCATCAAGTGATCCTGAAATAAAGGCTAAGCGAATGAGTGTTATGCCAGAACCTAAATTATGGAGTCCAGAATTAATACCATAGCCATTGACCTTCAGAATTCTTGTTATATAAAAATAATAAACCCTGATTCATTAAGCCTTTACTTTTTTACAGTGTTTTATTATTTGCTGTTAGATTAAATCCCACTTAACAAACTTTTATATTAGATATCTTTTAAATCTCAGTTATTAAATTTTGATTATTGGCAGGAATAAAGACACCGTGTGTTTCAGTCAGGGTCCCAGCAAGAAAAGAAGTCACTTCAAGTGTTCCTAGTGAAGAGGCTTTAATACAAGAGTTACATATACTGGGCAGTGCTAAGAGAAGAAACAAGGGATAGTGAAGCACCCAGAGACCAGAAGCAGATGAAAACAATTACCACTCTTAAAAGCAAACAGACAATGAGCACTAAAACTATTGAGGAGGGTCTGTAGGTAGAACCCATAGACATAGAGGGTTCCGTAAATGTTTCCTGACCTTCTACCTGACACTAAGTTTATTTTGATGAGGCATTTAAGTGAAAGAAAATCAAGGTCAGCAAACTTGGAATGTTTGATAAGTGGATGGTGCACCAATCTACTATCCACACAGCATCAGAGTGACCCTTAAAAATTACGGAACAAAAAGCCTCCAGGCTCCTTCTCTTGCAATTAAAATTAAAAGTCCTCACCTTTGCCTACATGACTCTCCATGTCCCCCTACCCCCACGCCCTGCCCTGGCTCCTTCTCAGACTTGACATTTTGCTATCTTACCCTCAGTTTGCTATTCTTACTCTCCAGAGCCTTTGGCTTCCTTGCTCTTCATCAGATATTCAAAACACACCCCTACCTCAGGGACTTTGCACTTGTTAGTCCTCTTGCTTGGGAAGCTTTCAACCGCTCTCTCCCATCATGCAGGTATTTACTCAGGAGCCACCTCTTCTAAGAAGCCTCTAGGCCAATCTATCCATTCAGCAATTCCCTCCAGTCACTCTTATTCCTAACCATACTTTATTATTTTATAGCCCTTATCACAGCCCGCCATTTTATATGTTTATTGTTATCCCCTACTAGCTTAAAAGCTCCATTAAAACAGGACTATTGTCTCTTTTGTGTATTGTTTATTATCCAATGCTTACAACAGTGAATGTCATATGGTAGGTGCTTAATGAATATTTGTTGAACAAATAATTTTCTTAGGCTAGGCTTTTATTAGAAGAAAATGAATATTTATGTTATGGGTTTTCTTAGCAATATTACTTACCACCTGTGTGATGTTTGAAAAAATTCGTAGTCCCTATGGATATCCATTTCCTCATTTGAAAAATGAAAATAACAATAGGTCCTGTTTGCTAGGGTTATTGTAAGTACTAAATGAATTAACATGCCTAAAGTTCCTGACAATTAGATACTCTCATTAGCTATTCTGTCTGCAGTCATCTGGACAGATTTCCTACAAGATTCTGAGATGACTCAAGGAAGAATAATGAGCAATACTTGCAGATTTGGGAAAACCTTCTAGACAGATAGAGCGTCATGAAAGAAAAGTTTCCATGAAAGAGGTACATAGGGAAATGTAGGCCTTATGATTGGCCTAGGCCTCTGGTCTTCTGGTTAAAGGTGGGTGGAGATGAAGTTGGAAGACAGAGGACAGAAAATGTACAGCCCTATATGACATGTAAAGACATTTGGACTTGATCAGGACTACAGTGTAGAAAAACAGAATTTTTATCAGGCAAGTCACATAGTCAAATTAGACTTAGACAGAAATGTAGAAATACACTGATACTGGGAGAAACTGGCAGCCAGAAAAGCAATTTAGGCTGGTTGTAATAGTTCAGGTAATAATGGTGATGGCCTGAATACACTAGCTGTGGGGTTGATAGACATGATTCTGAGAGATTTTAGAAGGGAAATAAGTAGGACCTCGTGATTTATTGAGTTTGTGGGGTGATTAAGGGAGAGAGTCTAGGCTGTCTCACAAAAATGTCTACAAAATGAAAAACACATTCTTCCAGGTAAGTTGAGTGATGACTGTTCCAATTAGTGCTGCAATTTATTTCCACTGTACCTACCCCTGGGTGAACAACATTTTTCTTCACTGATCAAGTACTCACCTGATTGAAGATAGGCAAACACATTATTAATTCTTAAAGGGCCATAGTTAATTCTGTGCTTAACCATTCATGAATACTAGCGCTTCTGCTACAAAACTAAAATAAATTTCAATTATCAGTTATAATATAGGAAGTTAGAACTAGCTGAAGGAATCTGTGACTCAGGAATGAACTTTGAGTTTATTTCTAATTTCAGCATTTCAAAGTTTTAAAGGTTTTCACTAATGGATTTTATTCCCAGTGCAACCAGTATCCTGAAATTTAATCAGGCAATTTCAGCAATACTATAGGGGAAAAGTTCCTCATCTCTGGTTTACAGTTGCTACAGTTGCTATATACACTTTGATATAGACTACAAAAGAAGGTACTTTCAGTATTTTATGGCTTTGAAAACTTTGACTTCTTCCTGGGAAAGCTGAAAATAGTCATAGAGAAGGAGTACTTTGTAATTATGGATTGGAGAATTTAAAATCTATCTGAGCTAGTCTTTTTCCACTTTTATTTGTTCTACTGGTTAGAAGACCTCTCACTAATGCATTTGCTCATCGAAGACAGTCATCTAGAGTCAGTGGCCATTCAATTTTGATTTAGGAATGGAGCATAAATTGTAGCCTTCTTTTAGATTAGGGATCATGAAATTGGGTGAGTTGTTACACTCTTTCAAAATGCATTTTTATTTTTGTTCTGTTTACTAAATATGATTTACACAGCATAAGCATTTTTATTTTTACATGTGACCATTGGATGTTAATTGAAGACATGCAATATATAAGCAATATATTTTATGCCAAGATGCCAATACTGACCAGATGCATCTAGAATTTAGCCAATACTCGTTAACAATTATCAAAAGTTAAAAAAGCATCACAAGAAAAATAGTATTGGATATCTGATAATATTATAGAAATAAATACTAAAACTATTTCTTTCAGTCTTCTTTAGAGCAGTCTATGTATAAAAATTTACACCTAAATTTTTAGGAAAATGTTTTCTTCTTTGTACTGAGCTTAAGACCTCACAATTTCTACTCCAATTCCATTTTCTAGTGCACAGAAATGATGGAAGAAAAATACTCTGCAATATTAATGCTGAAGTTTTAAGTATTTAAGATGCTTAAAGATGATTGTTTAGATTTTAATCAGTTTTTTTCTGGTCTAAATTTCAATCTTTTGGTACAAGGAAAACCATAGTCATTAAGCTATGTGATTATAAGCTATATCTCCTATGGCTACTTAGATTGTTACATTTGACTAAAGTGACAAAAATTCCATCAAGGCCAAGAAATCTTTTTGAGTTACACACTTTCTTCAGTGGATCATTAAATTCTTTGAATCATAAGCAAACTTTGGCAGGCTTCTTATCTGTCTTATGAATCTCTACTTTGGGATTCTACTCTTCTATAAAATGCCAATACAGCTCACTCGAAAGGGTACCCAAAGTACAGCTTTTGATCTTCAGAAATCTCTTAGATGATAAGAGAAAGAGAAAATCAATATATATAATAGCTCAGAAGAAAAACAAAACACACTAAAATGAACAAAGAATAAGAGTTTATAAATATGAGGAATAGATTTATTAAACAGAAAAAAATGCATTAAAAACTATATAATAATCTCCAATGTGATGGTGTAGGTGAAAAATAGTGTTAATACTATAAATTTTTAGTGAGGCTATTCATTCTATAACAAATAATGAGCAACCACTTTGATCCGTATTTATGGATATAACAGGTAGAGAAGAGATGAATAGGAATTGCTTCAGCTCAAAATGGTTTATAACTGTTGAATTTATTATTTTGGATTATAGTTTCACTATGGAAAATGCAAAGGAGGGCATCTTGATGTGGCTGAAGTTGCAGTTCTTTCAAAATAGCAGCCTGAAAGTGTAAAAGTTTAGTCACTTTGTCAACAAAGAATGTGCACAACAGACATTACCTCATTTCTGAACCTTGCTTATTTCCTTCTTTTTCCCCTGTATTTGTGTCATTCCTACACCTGGAGATGAAGGAATACGGTAAAGTTGAGAGATGGCGAAGTTGTTTGTGTTATGCATTCCCTGATAATTATTGAAAGTGAAAAGTTTTATTATTTGTAAATCTATTATAATCATTTTTAGCATATATTTTCTCTAATGTAGCAGATGGATGAATACGTCTTTTTAAGCATATGACATTGAAGACAGTAAAGTGGAGGAATAGATTGATCAATTTGATTCCTTAAAAATGAAAACAATATTGAAAAATATTTAGAAATAAACCAAAGCTTCAATATCAAAAGTCTGTCTGAAATATAACTTCATGAGCAAAAGTAGTCTGATGGACAGTGACTGTAATGGGGTATGTGGTGGGGACTTGATAATGGGGGGAATCTAGTAACCACAATGTTACTCATGTGATTTTATATTAATGATACCAAGAAAAAAGTCATCAGGTATCTGACAGGTTAAAGTTTGATGTTCTTAAGAAATCAAGACCTACCATATATCAATAAAAGAAGATGGAATGCAGAAAAAATAACACTGTTACATCATTTGCCCCTGTTAGACCAGGAAATGCTGGAATTATGGCTAATGCCAAGTGTTGGTGTGGGAGTGAGGGTATAGGAAACCTCAAGTACTGCTACTGAAAAACGGACTGGTGCAAACATTCAATATACATACCCTATTTTCCAGTGGTTCTAGTTGTGTGTAAATATGACAAATAAATACTAACACAGATCTATCAGAGGACAAATTCAAGAGTTTCATGACAAAATTATTGTGATAGAAGAAGTGACAATATTCTGAGGAAATGAGTAAGGTGATGGGTATAGACCATGGGGTTCTAGCCAGCAGTGAGAAGCAATAGATAAGATGTGCATACAGCAGCATGGATAGATCTTAAAAACAATAGAAAGAAATCTGCAATGCTACATCATCCATATAAATTATGTATCCATATATATACAGATATTTATTACAAAACTATAACATTTTATATGATACATTAAATAATGTATTAAAAATATTTAAATGGTTTCTAGGGTAGAGATGGATAAAAATGGGAACAGGGATAAAAAGCAATGAATCAATTACAATGCTGGGGCTTTGTGTAACTATTGATGACACCATGACTCCAACTGAGCATTAAATTAATTAAACAAGGAGGCCTTTAGGCTGAGCTTGTCCTAATACCTTAATAAACCTATGTGAACAAACAAAACCTAAGCCTCTAAATGTGTCAAAGTTAAGAAATCAAAGCCTAAGGACAATCAATCACAAACAGATTTCTAGTCTTTTCCAAATATAGCACACTCTTAAGCTATAGCCAATCAAATAATTTCCTTGCTCTATTTCTGCCTTCTCTCCATAAAAGTCTTTCCCCTAGTTGCTAAGGCAGTGCACTTCTAACCATTCCTGCTTGTCAGTCCCCAATGCATTACTGAAATGAATTGTCCTCTATCATCTTACTGTCTGGTAATGGAATGAATTGTCCTCTATCATTTTCTACATATGCTTTCTTGATGTATCATTATTTTTTTTATATTTTGTCCTGCTTATATTCTCTCCATCAGCTTGGGAATTATCTTGTTTAACATGTCAGTAAAATTTCATAATAAATGTTTATTGAGAACTTATTATGTACCAGGTTTTATGTGTAAGGGCAAATGCAAATGAAATGAAGCCTTAGTTCTGTCTGTTGAAAATAAGGGAAAAGACTTCCTCTCTCTTTATTTATTTATTTATTTATCTCCTGACAACAGATTTAACCTTATGCAAATTAGGAATGTTCTGTTTTTCCCCCAAACCTCCTCCAAACAAATATCTTTTCTTTTTCTTTTTTTCCCTTAGCTGTGAGTTGTTTCAACTTTTAAAAATAAAAATTACACACGTTCTCCTCCAAACTTTTTTTTCCTGTTTTTTCTTAGCTATGAGTTGTTTCAGTTTTTTAAAATAAAAATTGCATATACACCATGTTGTTTTGATAAGTTTACTTTAGAAAATTTGAAATTGAACCTTTTCTCTGTCTTGTGGAGATGGACTTAAGTCTTTTAAGAACTAAAAAAGCCTATTTCCAGCATTATGACCCAGAAAGGTCTTTTTCAAGGACCTGTAAACTATCTCTTTGAAATGCAATTATCAAGGATGATAACATCTCTATCTTCCAGTTTCTGTGGGAGGGTAGGAGCCTAACTTTAGTCAGCAAGTGTCTTGTTCCAAGTTGCATAACTACCTTTTCTCATAAAAATATTAGAAATTTACATTTATTTGGCTAAAGCCATTTAGTTAACACAGGTGGTCATCCCAATTACCAAGTGAAACTAAAACCCTATGTGAAAATTGGTGCTAAGAAGTCCACTTACTTGAGGACCAGCTATTGTTTATTCTGATAACATGTATGTAATGGGTTGTATCTGCTTGACTATATAAAAGGAGAAGCTTTATTTCTGTTTTTGCAATCTCTTAGCAAATTGCCTGGTTTAATCTCATTTAATAATAATATTGTTTCCTTTTTCTTCTACCTTTATGGAAAATTTTTCTGGGTTAGGAGGATATTTTGGTCTTAATTATAATTTTCCAACATGTACAAGGACTAAAGGTTAAATAATTGCTTGGAATTATTTATTTAATCACAGTTCTCATCAGTATGAGCTTATACACATGGGTTTATGTTTCCATAAGTATGTCTAGCATTACCCCTTTTCCCTGTAACTGAACATTTAATAACCAAATCACTGCTGCTTTGTTGAAGAAAGGTAGCAAATTTATCCATGGAGCTTACAGTTGGCATCTATGTGTGCTGAATTAATATTCCAGGTATAACAGCTGCCACATCATTGTCAAGATCCTAAATTTGAAACTAAGAATTCTGCACTTAGGTTTATAAAGAGCTTAGTGCCATGATGGATGTTTGTGGAGGGTAGAGCTCTACCTTTCACCTTAATATCATGTAAGGACTCATGCCACCTTTACTTCTATAAACTGGAGCTCTAGCAGTGGAGATTTGCTCCTGGGACCTTGAAATTTGTAGATAAACTAACCTGAGGTCCCCTGCATGCTTGTCCAGACTTTGGAATATTACTCATGCATTCATCCACTTTTACTTCTAGCTTTCACTAGTCTTACCACAATACATTTCATTCTGGACCATCCCTGAAAAGAGGAGAGTGAATCCCTGGTTGGGAAGGAGCAGTCTGTCTCAGACAACAGCCAAGATTCTGCAAGCAATTGGGAGGGTAGTGGGCAGAGAGAAATGCTATATGGGGTCAGAAAGGAAGGAAAAACTTAAAAAGAAATTATTGTAAACATGCTATGAATACAGTATTACATTATGCAGGTAATTCTGAAGTATGTACATGTGAGCATGTGTGGTTGCATTTTAATTCAATTACCTTTAAAATAGTTCAAACAAAACCAACAAAGTTCAGTTATTTACAACTACAGTTTGTATATGGCTTTAAGGGACAATACTTATAATTCCTTTGTTTTCAAATCAAGCTTGTGCCTTTTACATGTCTAAGCTAACTGCCAGGTAGCCAGCACCCAAAAGTAGAGAGCTCTGGACATGGGAGTCTGTTTATAATTGAAGTCCTCCTCCTTTGCTTCCTGTTTGAGCACTTATTCTTGCTTGGCTTTCTGTTTAGCAAGCTTCGAAACTTTTGCTTTGCACAGTTAGGATTGCAGAAGTAACTGATGAAACATACACTGTGGCTTGGTGTTTGAAACCTGGCTATTCTTCTTAGACATAGCTTTGTTTCCTGGTCCCTCAGAGTAGCTATCTCTCATTACAGACTCTCCTAAAAGATTATTTGTAATGTATTATATAAATTGAATTATTCTAAATTGTTAGAAAGTTGGTTCTTAAGTATTTTAGCCATTATTCGACCACACACTCCAAATATATTTATAATATCTGCTGATTGTATTTGGAAATATTGATTATGGAAAGCAAACAAGAATGTATTCTGGGGCCGCATAAAATTAATGAGGTTGTATGATGTACATTTTAGTCTTTTAATCTGTACTAGATATGTATTCAGCACTAACAAAAAGATCCACATAATCAGTGTAGGCCTAGGGAAGTCTAGAGTAAAATAATAATTCTTAAGAAGAAATTAGAGGTCAAAAGAGTCAATGGTCAAAATCTTAGAAGTGTTTGTTATTAAAGACTCATGTTCCAGTTTTCACACTGCCGAAGTGGTAATAGGTAAAGCAAAAAGGAACAGTCTAGCATATTGAATCACTTGCCTAGAGAAATAATGGTCAGAAAAAGGGGATTAGGACAGTTCAAGGCATCTATGAAAGGAACAGAGAATGAACAAGAAGTATTTCCATTTCTTTTCAAGGTAAAGGCACCATTAACTTACAAATGACTAGTTCATGGTTGTGCTGTTGATAACACACACAATAGTGTAGTTTGAAACAGTGGTCAGCAAAACAAAGACAAAAATAAATGAGAAGTTGTCTTAAAAGTTTCAAAGATAATGAGGAATAAAGAACCCATGAACACTGGCCATCTCCTGAAGCCCTCTAGCCTTTGGATATAAAAATAAAAAGAATTAAATTTATCTAAAAATACCATCTGCACCCAAAGTCATTCATTTCTAGGGGAAAGTTCTGGGAGCTTATGTCTATTAGAAAGATTATGCCAAGTGCTTTGGATAAACATGTCCCAGACCTGAAATATATTTCCCTATGCTAGAGTTTGGGAGGAATAATACAGAAGACAAAGTGAATTGGAGGATCCTAGAAAGAGGGAAGGTGAAAGTGTTAGAAATGTGGCAAGATCTGAGATAGAAATGAATGTATGCAGTCAGATGGACCATACATAACCTTGTAGAAAATGTACCATGTCCACAACATGAAACTGAAATAACAAAGAGCAAAGGGCTCCTATGTGAGGCAATGTTTAGTACCCAACAGCTGCATGGAAGCAAGCCTTTGTCCTCGCCAGCGAGGGCTTCTTAAGACGTGGGAGACCTCGGGGGAGCCGCGACTACCTATGAAATGGGATGAGACAAAATGACACGGAGAGCCTGCAGTTTTTTGTCAAGCTCTTCTTTATTAACAGAAAAGGCAAGGAATATATAGCATTTGAAGGGGCGTGGTAGGGAGTAGCTTTTTCTGGTTGGTTGCCCATTATGATAATGAGGTAGCTTACAAAGTCCAATCACACACCGAGTTGTGCACATGCTCAGTAGTCTTTGACGTAAGCAACGGACCTGGTTGAGGACTTAGCGGGAAGCTGTGGCGGGAAACTGACCAAGAAGAAGTAAACAACAAGATGGAGTCCTTTTGTTCTTATGCTCTAGCAGAGAGGGGGGGAAGAAGGAAAGAGAGGAAAGGTGAGTACAGGTTTGTGGTTAGTATAGAAGGTGGAGGGGCTCTCACAACATGGTATCATAAATGACAACAGCCCCTGACAGTTCCCCCTTACTTTTATATTTTGAGGGGCGGAAACTGAGGCCGGTCTTAGGCTGCGTGTGGCTGCAGCGGGCAGGCTTTGTGTGCATCGCAGGATTCGGGCTTTCGGGAAAATGTCTGCCTTAGGTTGTCCAACAGAGGTACAATGCTTACCCGTCATGGAGGAACTTAAGCAGCTAAGGCTTAGTCTCTGTCTTAGGTTGCTATTGTACTTGCTAGATCTTACCCGTCTTTGACTATTTTTCCCGCACTGAAAGCCAAATCTGCGTAGTTTTTGGCACATAGGCTCTGTTACACACATTCTCGCCATGGGCTCTCAGGATCTTGACGCTTTGAGGCTGCTTGGTAGGTTCTAGCGTCTCAAAAGACAGGGGTGTCATTTGGGCAGATACCATTGTAGTCATCTAGCCCCCGCTCGGTGAGGTCCAGGCGATGATAGTGGACTTGGATAGGCTTGGTTCGTAGATCATCTATTTGATCCTTTACGAACTGTGTGAGCTTCCGTAGGGCCCAAGGGCCAAATGAAATAAGCAGAAGGAGTCCAAGTAAGGGGCCAAGAATAGAGGGGAGTAAGGTGGTTAGAAAGGGAGAGGTGGAGAACCAGTTCTGATACCAACTTTCATTTTGCTCTCTTTCTTTTTTGCGTTTCTCTAAGCTATCTTTGACTCTTTTCATGCTGTCTTCTACTATGCCTGTTTTATCTGCATAGAAGCAGCATTCCTCCTTGAGAGCTGCACAGAGGCCTCCTTGTTGGAGGAGGAGAAGATCTAAGCCTCGTCTATTCTGGAGAACTACTTCAGCTAGTGACTGGAGTGATTCAGTGAGTGCTGTAATGCCTTTTTGAATTTCAGTTAAATCTGCATCTATGGCTGCAGCAAGTCTATTGTACTGTTGGTCAGAAACAACAAGGGAGGCGATGCCTGTTCCAGCGCCCACAGCACCAAGGCCAATGACAAGGGCCAGGGTGGCGGCAGCGATAGGTTCTCTTTTGACTCGACGGCTGGAATCTTCACGTAGGAGAGGGAAGAACTGATCTGCTGAGTAGATGTCAATCCTAGGGATTAATTGAACTAGAACACAGAAATCATGGTGAGTAGATAATGTATGGACAGAAATATGGGTAGTTAGGCCAGTGGCACAGGCAAAATATGTCCCATTAGGAGCAGGTATATAAAGGTCATAGGGAGAGGGGGTGAAGGTTTGATTGCACAACGGCATGATTTCCTGGGGTGGGTTAACAGATTGGCTATGAACACATGTTCCTATCCCTGATAACTGAGTCAGGGTTAATCCTTCTTTGTGAGAGGCTTGAAATCTAAACATGTCTTGGGTGTTGTTGGTAGGCACAAGGTTAGCAAGAACTGCTACACCCTCATAGAATGGTGGAGAGGAGTGGAAGCAAAGCCAACAATCAGAGGCTGTATCAGGCTGCGTGGAGTTGAGTAAGTTCCACGATTCTTTAAGCATGTTGAGGAGAGTTTGTTCAGAAGAGGGTGGTGCAGGGGGCAAGGTTAATTGTAGGGGTGAAGAGTCGGTAGTAAGGGTGGTATTGTTAAGGGTTGGGGGGAGAGGGGCTAAGCGGTTTGAGCTCCCAGCACTAAGTACTTTGTTGGGACCTGCTGCTACATGAGTGGTGCTAGGAGGGGTTTTGATAAGTTTAATCTTAAAAAGGAGTCCAGTGTCGCGACCATGTGCATATAAGCGGAGTCCCCACTCGAATCCTCGGGTGGTCCAATCTTGCTTTTTACCTTGATCAGTGAAGGTAATAGAAAGGGGAGTGCCCCATATTTTTTCTAGGTCTTTTGCTTGAGGTGTAGAGGTGATATTTGTTTTGACAATTATATAATCCCAACTGGAAGAAGGGTGCCAATAGGTGTCTCCAGTTGTTTCACACCCCCATGAGGCACAGTAATAATCTGACTGGTAGCCGCATTTGTAATTGAGGGACCTATCTCTATGATGTCCAGGGCAAACATAAAAACCTTGAAGCATTTGATCTTTGTAGGTTCGGGTTTTGTTTGAGAGACTTGTGGCTAGCTGTGTGCGCCGGTTATAATTGGCACAGTATCCCCCATTGCAGTTGGGGTCGGTAATGCCGGTACAAGCGGGGGGGTTTGGATTAGAAGGGGCTATCAAATGGCCGGTGCCCCATCCAGAATCTGAGGCACCAAGAGAAAGCTGGCACAAGTCAGGGGTTAAGGTGGGCCAGGGGGTGGATGAACTTACGCTTGAGATGGAATGGACAACATCTCCTGCTTCATTAATAACTTGCCATGTGTAGTTGAACAACTGATGAGGAGATGTCCGTCTGGAGGTGCCAAGGACGAGAGGAAGCCAGAGCAGAAGCAACAGCAGCAGCATTTTTCTGCAAGGCAAAAGGGGGGGAACTCCCCAGGGTGCTCTTCCTGGATGCGGCGTTATTAACAAGATGGCTACCTGAAAGGCTCATCAAACGGACGCGGTGTTATTAGCACATTTGATGAGTCTCTCGGGCAGCCACCTGGCCGATTGGTGTTCTTGATCATAGACACATGCGTGTCCTTTTCCCCATATGAGTACTGGATGGGGTCCGTGCCACTGATTAGTCAGGGGGTCCTTCCAAAGGACTTGAGCATAAGTATCTTTAGTGGCCGGATGCCATAGTCTGTCTGCTGCAGACTTGCCCTGTTCGTCTACTGTTAGGAAGTTGAGGACGAACAGTGCATGATTGAGAAGATTTTTAGGATTTTTATAGTAGTTAGAGAGCTCTGTGGATGATCCTTTTTGTTTAGAAATTTGATTTTTAACCTTTTGATGAGCTCTCTCTATAATCCCCTGTCCCTGAGGATTATATGGGATGCCAGTAAGATGTTTTATTTGGAGGCAATGGCAAAACTCTTTGAAGTTTTTAGCAGTATACCCAGGACCATTGTCTGTTTTTATACATTTAGGAATTCCTAGTACAGTGAGGCACTGGAGGACATGAGAGATGACATGTTTGGCAGCTTCACCACTCTGTAGAGAGGCAAAAATAAAACCACTGAATGTGTCAATGGTAACATGAACATACTTTAGACCACCAAAGGAGGGGATGTGAGTGACATCCATCTGCCATAGCTCTCCGGGGGTAAGCCCCCTGGGATTGACTCCCAAATGGGGCTCAGGGAGAAACATGACACAATTATGACAGTTTTTTACAATGGCTCTAGCTTGCTCTCTAGTGATTTTAAATTGAAGACGAAGGGTTTGAGCATTTAGGTGGTGTAACTTATGAGCTTCTTGTGCTTGGGTAAGGGGGGTAGAGGAAGATACATGAGCCACTAATCTTGTAAGTTGGTCAACAGTATTGTTTCCTTCAGCTAGGGGTCCTGGCAAATTGGAATGGGCTCTTATGTGTCCTATAAAAAAGGGATGTCTCCGTGTTAGTATAAGCCTTTGTATGTCGCAGAATAAAGGAGATGCATTAGTAGAAGGTTTGATATAGGGAGTAGCCTCTAAAAGGGGTACAGATTGGGCAACGTAAGAGCTGTCAGTATATAGATTAAAGGCCTGATCTGAGAGATCTATAAACACCTGCAGAACAGCGTATAGCTCCACAAGCTGTGCGGACTTAAAAGGTGTCTGGAGAGTTTTTTGGTTTTTAGATGAATGGATGGCTGCAAGACCTGTGGAGGAGCCATCAGTAAAGACCAGCAAGGCATTTGGAATAGGCCGAGAAGAAGTAACCTTGGGGAATACAAGTGGAGTTGTTTGTAAAAATTGAAGTAGCTTATCGGAGGGAAGATGGCATGAGAATGTTCCCAGAAAGCCAATGCAGGCCAGTGTCCAGGAGTCCTCATTCTGCATAAGCCATTCTATTTGTTTTTCTGCATAGGGAGTGACAATGGATGAAGGGTCTCTTCCAAAGAGTTTTCGGGTGGCTGCTCTTCCTTCTATGATTAAGGCTGCCATAAGGGAAGGGTACGTAGTGAGGATTTTTGAGGGAGAGGCAGGGAGATGTATCCAATATAGAGGTCCCTGCTGCCAAAGGATTCCAGTAGGGGTAAAAGTAGAAGGAAATAATATTAGGAGCAGAGGTTTTGTGGGATCATAATAGGAAACCCCTTGTTGTTGGATGGCTGTGGAAACTTTATCTATAGCAGCCTGAGCCTCAGGGGTGAGGCTTCTGCTTGACGTGGGGTCAGAATCCCCCTTTAAAATATCAAATAGAGGTTTAAGGTCTCCTGTAGTAATATGGAGATAAGGACGTAGCCAATTTATGTCTCCTAAAAGCTTCTGGAAATCATTTAAAGTTTGTAAGTGTCCTGTCCTAATGGTGAGTTTCTGTGTTTTTACCTTATAGGGAAATAGTTCAAAGCCTAAAAAGGTATGGGGGGGTTGTAACTGAATTTTATCGGGAGCTACTTGAAGTCCTTGATCCCTTAAGGCTTTTATAATTAATTGTGATAAATAGAGGACTTCAGAATGGTTAGGTCCGGCCAAGAGGATGTCGTCCATGTAATGGATGAGGTAGATATGAGGGTATTGTGAGCGGAATGGATCAATGACTTGAGCAACAAACTTTTGACAGAGTGTAGGACTATTAGCCATTCCTTGGGGGAGGACCTTCCATTGAAAGCGGGGCATAGGGCCCACACAGTTGACAATAGGAACACTAAAGGCGAATCTCTTTTTGTCTTGAGGGTGTAGGGGTATGGAGAAAAAGCAATCTTTTAAATCAATGACAATTTTGTGGAAATCAACAGGGATGGCGATGGGGGACGGGATGCCTGGTTGTAAGGCTCCCATAATTTGCAAAGTTTGATTTACTTTTCTGAGATCTTGTAAAAGTCTCCATTTGCCTGATTTCTTTTTAATAACAAAGATGGGGGTATTCCATGGGGAGGTAGAGGGTTCAATGTGTCCTGCTTCTAGTTGTTCCTGCACCAACTGATAAGCAGCTTGGGCTTTTTGAGAAGAGAGGGGCCATTGATCAACCCAGACTGGCTCATCACTTTTCCAAGTGATAGCATCAGCCCAAGGTGCAGGAGTGTCAATAGCCCTTATGAAAAATTTTGAGGGGTTTGGGGGTACCCTAAACCTGTTCTATCCGTTTTTTGAGTGACTATTATGGGGCTGGGGTTGCCTTGTAAGTTTTTTCCTAGTCCTGACCCAGGGGACCACCCCTGTTTTTTCAGTTGCCTGGAGGCAAATTCATTACCACTGCAAAGGACAACATCTAATTGTTCTAAAATGTCTCTTCCCCACAGGTTAACGGGGAGTCCAGGGACTACAAAAGGGCGAACTAGGCCACTGTTTCCTTCAGAATCTTCCCATTTTAAAAATTTTGAACTTTGTAAAGTATTGCTGGACTGGCCAATGCCTTGTAAATGGGTTAATGAGGGCTGTAAGGGCCATAATTGAGGCCAATGGGTTTGGGATAAGACTGTAGCGTCAGCTCCAGTATCTAATATGCCTTGAAAGGTTTTTCCATCAAGTTTAAGCTGGAGGGTGGGCCTATTAGTAGTAATTTTTTGCATCCAATAGACATCTGAGGAACCAGGGGTGGAGGCTCCCCGGTAATTGCAGTGAGAAGGATAGGTGGAAGAAGATAAAGGCAGGGGAATAGCTTGTGCAATGCGAGTGCCTGCAGACAGAAGAGTAGTTCCTAAGGGAGAAGATACAATAAGTTTGATTTCTCCTGTATAGTCATTGTCAATTAGAGTAGGATGAACTACAAGACCTTTGAGGGTAGATGAAGCTCGTCCAATGACAAGAAAAAACATGCCTTGGGGAGGGGGCTCATGGATTCCCGTAGGGATGATTGTTGGCCCATCTTCAGGGGTTAATATTGTGTGGGAGGAGGGACCGAGGTCCAGGCCTGCGCTCCCTGGGGTGGCGCGCTGTAAGGATTGTGCCCTAATGCCCTCGGGGCAGGTTGGAGTTGGGGAGGGGCCGAGGGCTGGCCCCATGGTTCGTTTCCCGAAGGCTGTTGGTGAGGTATTAGAGTCTGGGGAAACGATGGACTTTGATTGATGGGCTGTCCATCGATATCTGTTTTAGATTTGCATTGATTAGCCCAATGTTTGCCACGACGGCACTTGGGGCAAACGGTAGCTGGTAAAACAGGGCTGGGAGTTGTTTTCTGAGTGGCTTGGGTTTGTCCTTGCCCTTGTGTGGCCATAGGGCAATTTCTAGCCCAATGTCCAGGTTGTTTACATTTAAAACAGACATTGGTTTTGTTAGAGGATAAGGCTGCTCCAATTGCAATGCCGATGGCATGTGAAGCTGAGTCAATCCCTGAACAGAGTTTGATAAAGTCTGTAAGGGATTTTC